>CAIGQV010001161.1:338609-356743 GCA_903798115.1 Danio jaintianensis
CTATCTATCTATCTATCTATCTATCTATCTATCTATCTATCTATCTACCTGTCTGTCTGTCTGTCTATCTACCTGTCTGTCTATCTGTCTATCTGTCTGTCTGTCTGTCTACCTGTCTATCTATCTATCTATCTATCTATCTACCTATCTATCTATCTATCTATCTATCTATCTATCTGTCTGTCTGTCTGTCTGTCTGTCTGTCTATCTATCTGTATATATCAATATGCATAGTATACACATGTATATTATGTAAATACAAGCTTTTATTTTGGATGTTATTAATTGTAATTATTTTTTTTGATAGCACTAATATTAATATATATATATATATATATTTTTTCTCTCAGCTTTATTAATCTTTTTATGAATATATTCACATATTTCTGTAAGGAGTCATAGATTGCAGTTGTAGGAGTATAATAACACACAACTGAATAGAATGAATGTGTGCTACTGTATATGCTCATTTTTTCTTTATGCCTATCAGTACTTTGCAGTGACCTGAGAATATTTGTGGCGTTCAGGAGCAAATAATGATTAAACCGAAGGAAATCCCTTCAATCAGATCCAGCACTGAAATCCACAGACTTTCTCTGTTCCCAGTCAATGTGGCTCGACAACGTCAGGATGGGTTTCCAGAGATTAAATAAATTTTAAATATATACAGTAAACACATAAAACACTGAGATATGGACATGGTTTAATTAGATTAAGCAGTTAAAAGTTGCACTGCCAAACAAACAGAAGACCTAAAACAGAGCCTTGGGGCACTCCATACGTCTTACTACTATTCTAATACTCTTTATTCTAGGTTTAAAAGGACGGTTCACCCAAAAATAATGAAAATTTACCAAACCTTTATGAGTTTCTTTCTTCTGTTGAACACAAAAGAAGATTTTTTGAAGAAAGCTGAAAACCATTGACTTCCACAGTAGGAAAAACAAATACTATGGAAGTCAATGGTTACAGGTTTCAAGCTTTCTTTAAAATATTGTCTTTGTGTTCATCAGAAAAAACAGGTTTGAAACATGTAAATGGGTAAGTAAAGGCTGACAGAATTTGTTTTTGGGGAAAAAAAATCTCTTTAAAATGTATTTACATACACAAAATGGTGGAAAACACACTGCTAGAGCATAATACATGTTATTTTCCATATATAACAATGGAAAATGGATCTCCAGATGCTGTTTTGTGTTTTTCAGTGCTACCCTAATATTTTTTTAAGAACCATTCAGTCAGCATTAAAAAAAATACATAATGTGAAGAAGATTTAAAATATGAAGACACTTTTTCTCCACTTCGAAGAAGCGTTTATGCAATGTAATGGTTCCGGAGATTATAAATAGCTTTTTTAGGGTGTAATGGTGCTATAACATGAACCTATGACCAGCATTTATAACTCTGACAACTGCTATGTTTCCTTCAAAAGCAGTTTACAGTTATAAAGTTATTGGCAAACATCCTGATGATGGGGATTTATTTAATAGTGAGAAGGGGTTTTCAAAACTACAGAAACACATTTTCTGCAGCAGGGTTTTCTGGAGGCTAAACACTGGAGGTATTTCTGTTATATCCGACCCATTCGTTTTAGGTCCCTATTTGTTTCACATCTCTTTGCATTAGCATACACATAAAACATGGTAACACTTTGTTTTGATGGTCCATTTGAGTATTAGTAGACTGTCTGCTTAATATCTGTCGATACTGCTGCTAAACAGACATTTAACTGACTATAAGAAACTTTGCAAGTACATTTACACTTACACTAACCCTAACCCCAACCTAACAGTCTACTTATAATCTAATGAGAATTAGTTGGCATGTAGATGCAATGTAACTTAAATTCAACAAACGGACCATCAAAATAAAGTGTGACCTAAAACACAAATGCTTTTGAAATCCAAATCCTCTAAAGGATTGTTAGGCTGTATTAATTAGGGCAACCAGAGCCAGGAACACTTTCCAATAGACAATATAATTTGAACGGCATCCACGCTTATGTTAGTGTGTTTTTCATTATCCCGAGGTCTGCATAATCCTGGACCAGGCCGTATCCTCAGCAGATGCTGTGGTGGTCGTGGAGGAGTGGAGAGCATAAGACTGATTCCTAAAAAGACCCCAGTGACAGACGAGTCTCCGCATTAATCCTGTGGGCCAGCCTCTACACCCGCCGGTGACCTACTCACACACATGCAGTTTCTCCATGATGGACATCCAGCATTCTCCAGCCTCCTGTGCCTAGACTGCAGCTCTGCACAGGATGTTTGGCCAGAGGAGAAATGGTCGTGCCATGGTTTCTCTCGAGGTTTTTTTCCTTCACTTTCATCAATCGCTGAAGTTTTGTTCCTCGCCACTGTCGCCACTGGCTTGCTTGGTTTGGGACTTGTGGAGCTGCACATCGATGGATTTGCTCCTCAGTGTTTGGACTTTCAGCAGTGAAAATAAACCCACACTGAACTAAACCAAACTGAACTTCAACTCTGAAATCTGGACTGACACAGTTTCAATTTACTATAATCTTCTGTGTTAAGCTGCTTTGACACAATCTACATTGTAAAAGCGCTACAGAAATAAAGAGGAATTGAATTGAATAAAGGTTTGAAACCACTTGAGGGAGAGTAAATAGTGAGTAAATGTTCATTTTTGGGTGAACTATCCCTTTTAAACCTAGAATAAAGAGTATTAGAATAGTAGTGAGACGTATGGAGTGACCCAAGGCTCTGTTTTAGGTCCTCTCTTAGTTCTGTTTGTTTGGCAGTGCAACTTTTAACTGCTCAATCTGATATATACATATACATATATACAGCATATACTCCAATGCAGAACATACACAACAAAACTAAGATTTATATGCAAAAAATAAATAAAAATAAAACAATATCGTCCAACGCAACAAACCATACACAAATGGAAAGCTTAATTATTCAGCTTTCAGATAATGTATGAATCTCAATTTTTTAAATAAATGTACACATGATGCGGTGGCGCAGTGGGTAGCGCTGTCGCCTCACAGCAAGAAGGTCGCTGGTTCGAGCCTCGGCTGGGTCAGTTGGCATTTCTGTGTGGAGTTTGCATGTTCTCCCCGTGTTCGCGTGGGTTTCCTCCGGGTGCTCTGGTTTCCCCCACAGTCCAAACACATGCACTATAGGTAATTGGGTAAGCTAAATTGTCCATAGTGTATGAATGAGTGTGTATGGGTGTTTCCCAGTGATGGGTTGCAGCTGGAAGGGCATCCGCTGTGTAAAACAAATGCTGGATAAGTTGGCGGTTCATTCCGCTGTGGCGACCCCTGATTAATAAAGGGACTAAGCTGAAAAGAAAATGAATGAATGAAAAGACTAATCTATAGTGCTTCGATGAATCAGATTAAGACATTAAGTTTGTTTGTGACAAACATGACAAACGCAGATACAATTTGCGAGTGCTTTGACATTTGACTCATTCTCCACTTTGGCACATACTAGATAAATCCCATAAGCATGCAACAAGGTGTAATTATTATGGTGATCATAAATGGGCTGGTCTGATGTTTTATTAGCATCATAAATGATAACAGTGGAGGGTGTTTTTATGTGTGTCTTTATATCCGTTTCTATATTTGACTCTCTGTATGTTCTCCAATATGACGTACCATGTCTACTTCTCATTAACAGTACTATTTAAAGTTCCTCTTTTTACTAAAAAAACACTCACAGGTTGCTCTTTTATGCTAATATGTTCTACAGGATGCTTTACAATAATATATTTATGGATATACAGTAGATTAGTCAGTAGCAAAGACAAAACTGAAGAACTAATCTAACAAAAAAACTACTCTAAAGTACTCAAATTAATATGTTGGGGATAAATATGAAATAAAATTGTAATAAATAGAAAAAAATCAAGAGGAATTAAAAAATATACACAATTTATTGATTTATTTATTTTTGCAATAACTCTTTTGAATGTAAATGCATTATCTTTCCATTCCTAAAGATGTTCAGTGACCAAACTCTTATTTTAATAAAAATATAACTGTTAAATAATAACTGCACTAAAAATGATTGGCTACACTTAAAAAAAAAATCGTGCAGCCTTGTTTTTTTTTGTTAAATCAAATGAACTTTCTTTAAATCTCAACTTACATCAATCAAACTTACTAAAAATATTAAGTTAAACTTTGTATAACTTCAAAAATTTAGTTGAAACATGATTAGGTTGTTAAAATAAGTTAAAACAACATTAAAAAAAAATTCAACCAGGCTCATAGTCACAGCCGTATCACCCTGCAGCACAAGACTCACTGAAGTCTTCACTGTTACTCACTGAAGCTAAGTAGGGCTGAGCCTGGTCAGAACCTGGATGGGAGACCACATGGGAAAACTAGGTTGCTGTTGGAAGTGATGTTAGAGAGGCCAGCAGGGGGCGCATATCCTACAGTCTGTGTGAGTCCTAATGCCCCAGTAAAGTGAAGGGGACACCATACTGACAATGAGCGCCGTCTTTCGGATGAGACGTTAAAAAGTAGGGGCGTCAAGTGGATGCTGCACACTGGTGGTGGTATGGAGAGACCCCTCCCCCCTCATGATTGTGAAGCGCTTTGGGTGTATGGCCATAAACGATAAATACGCTATATAAATACACATTACATTATGGAAACGTACCCCTGTATACATTTCTGGAGATCGCGAAATACATCCCAGAAGCTATGGGTTTTTTTTGCAGTTTTTGTTTTAGCGAATCCACCAGAGGCCGCTGTGTACGCTTTTTCAGTTGTCATATTTCTTTCGCGAGTGCCATTCGCGCCTGCTGTTCTCGTGTGAACCCACCAGAGGCCGCTGTCGACTGACTGACTAACTGAATAATCTAATGCACATATATATTATTGTAAAGCATCTTGTAGAAAATATTAATTTAAAAGAGATCTGTGAGGGGTGTACTATATGAGGGGTAGCTATATATATTGTACAGTCGTGGCCAAAAGTTTTGAGAATGGCACAAATATAGTTTTCACAAAGTTTGCTGCTAAACTGCTTTTAGATCTTTGTTTCAGTTGTTTCTGTGATGTACTGAAATATAATTACAAGCACTTCATACGTTTCAAAGGCTTTTATCCACAATTACATGACATTTATGCAAAGAGTCAGTATTTGCAATGTTGTCCCTTCTTTTTCAGGACCTCTGCAATTCGACTGGGCATGCTCTCAATCAACTTCTGGGCCAAATCCTGACTGATAGCAACCCATTCTTTTATAATCACTTCTTGGAGTTTGTCAGAATTAGTGGGTTTTTGTTTGTCCACCCGCCTCTTGAGGATTGACCACAAGTTCTCAATGGGATTAACATCTGGGGAGTTTCCAGGCCATAAACCCAAAATTTCAACGTTTTGGTCCCCGAGCCCCTTAGATATCACTTTTGCCTTATGGCACGGTGCTCCATCGTGCTGGAAAATGCATTGTTCTTCACCACACTGTTGTTGGATTGTTGGAAGAAGTTGCTGTTGGAGGGTGTTTTAGTACCATTCTTTATTCATGGCTGTGTTTTTGGGCAAAATTGTGAGTGAACCCACTCCCTTGGATAAGAAGCAACCCCACACATGAATGGTCTCAGGATGCTTTACTGTTGGCATGACACAGGACTGATGGTAGCGCTCACCTTTTCTTCTCCGGACAAGCCTTTTTCCAGATGCCCCAAACAATCGGAAAGGGGCTTCATCGGAGAATATGACTTTGCCCCAGTCCTCAGCAGTCCATTCGCCATACTTTTTGCAGAAGATCAATCTGTCCCTGATGTTTTTTTTGGAGAGAAGTGGCTTCTTTGCTGCCCTTCTTGACACCAGGCCATCTTCCAAAAGTCTTCACCTCACTGTGCGTGCAGATGCGCTCACACCGGCCTGCTGCCATTCCTGAGTAAGCTCTGCATTGGTGGCACTCCGATCCCGCAGCTGAATCCTCTTTAGGAGACGATCCTGGTGCTTGCTGGACTTTCTTGGACGCCCTGAAGCCTTCTTAACAAGAATTGAACCTCTTTCCTTGAAGTTCTTGATGATCCTATAAATTGTTGATTTAGGTGCAATCTTAGTAGCCACAATATCCTTGCCTGTGAAGCCATTTTTATGCAACGCAATGATGGCTGCAGGCGTTTCTTTGCAGGTCACCATGGTTAACAATGGAAGAACAATAATCTCAAGCATCACCCTCCTTTTAACATGTCAAGTCTGCCATTCTAACCCAATCAGCCTGACATAATGATCTCCAGCCTTGTGCTCGTCAACATTCTCACCTGAGTTAACAAGACGATTACTGAAATGATCTCAGCAGGTCCTTTAATGACAGCAATGAAATGCAGTGGAAAGTTTTTTTCAGGATTAAGTTAATTTTCATGGCAAAGAAGGACTATGCAGTTCATCTGATCACTCTTCATAACATTCTGGAGTATATGCTAATTGCTATTATAAAAACTTAAGCAGCAACTTTTCCAATTTCCAATATTTATGTCATTCTCAAAACTTTTGGCCACGACTGTATATGAATTACAAAAATGTAATAAAGAAAATAATATTGAGAAAGCACTGACTGATATAAAGAAGTAGGCTACATTTCTTAAAGAATGACTTTAAAGCATCAAACCCTGAGTGGAATAATCGGGAGATGACCGAGCAGTAGCCTCACTTTAATATAAAGATATTTTCCCACGGGGCGTGGGAAACACACGTCAAAGGAAAAGCAGCAATTTGCAGCGGTTTCGGGAGCAAATTAAAAATCCCGCCGCTTGTGCGTGCACGGCTCTTTGTTGCCATTATTTTAAACTTAATGTGCAATGCCGTTAAGCACATTTTGTATGTTACAGTTAGTCTGCAATGCATTAAAACATTTTCTTGCAAGCAACAATTGGCAGTAAGCGTGGACGTTTAGTTCGGCTCAATGAAGTCAGGTTTTTGACTTCACAGTTTTTCTCAGTCGCTTTTCTCAGATCAGAATTGAAATTTGCAAAACAGTAAGTGCACACCATGGATGACCTGCAAAAGCCAGTCTCTTGCTCAAAATCCTTAGTTCATCTCTCAGAACTAAACTTCTGTGTCAGTGAACATGTCAGTGCCATCAGGATGACAAGTCATTGTGTATGGATAAGACAGTCAAATTACTTACTCATGTTGTCAGTATAACAGTGTACTCTGGAGGGATGTTCTGATGTTAACTATGGCTACGTTTTTGATTACAAAGATATATTTTTTTGGCTATGTGGAAGTTTGATTGCAAGAGACTGGACAAGATTCACATCTATGAAAAATAAAACTAAAAATAATTATAAATGTGAACATAGGACAAACTCCTTAGGGAAAATTGTACATGCAGTGCTGTATGAATTGCAGTGCAGTCTTCTTACACCTCCTGACTTTCCTCTCTCTCTCTCTTTATGTATATTTATACTTGATACTTGATACATAATACTTTATATACATTTGATGGTTCATGAGATGCACCTTCATTAGAAAAAGCCAAGCTTCATCTGGAAGCAATGTATAGTAAAACGCATTATGACAAAATATTTTGACAACTTGTTTAACCATTTTGCATGTAAAGACTTATGCCATGAACTAATGCCTAAGTGTTGTGGGGGGTGAGACTATTCAGACAGAGACCAGTATAATACATTTTGATCAACATGACATAAGCAACTGACAATGTAGGAAATAACAGAGAATTGTACATAATCATTTACAGGGATGTACCAAAGCATTTGCAACTTGTTCAAAGCAACGAGAAACTACTTTTTTGATGTGCACAAGTGACACGATGATCTGAAGATTGAACATGTCAATTCTGATCTCAGAAATGTACCAAAGTGACTGAGAAAAACTGTAATCCCCGCTTTTCTAAGCGACTTTTATGAAACAGCCCCCTGCTTTCTGGAACCTTTCTTCGTTCTTCGAACCCTGTTGTCGCGGTCAACTCCTCTCTGACTCTCAAGTCCTTCGGCGTACGTGGCGAGCCACTGGGAAAACTGGTAACAGTGGAAAAGCCATCCACACGGAGATAAGCGGTCAGCTGGTAGCGCGAAAAGAAACAGAAGCCATCGACAGCGTCATACTGCCTCGTATCATTGGTTTGAAAGACGAAATGCAGCCATACGTAACTCTGGCTACATAATTCATGCTCTCCAGAAATATTTATAGGGGTACGTTTTCACAATGAGCCTGTGTTGAAAATATTTGTTGTCTTGACTTTTTGTCATTACATTTTTTACAGTGCATATTCACTGCGAAATGGATACGAATATTCATTTTCAAACGAGGGTGTACTCATTTATACATTTACTCATGTTTTTACAAAGTCAAAGTGCCCAAACAAAACTGAATACTATCTTTGAAAAACATAATTCAGGTTTGGATGATGTCATGGAGATGACTAAACGTTGACAGTGTTCTCATTTTTGGGACTAACCCCTTTTTTATAGGGTTAAAGTAAAAGGCTGATTTGGTATTGGGTGTATGTTGTCATCATAGCAGTCCATGCTCCACTGAATGTGTCACTGGTTCACTAACTATCCCAATAACTAACTGGGCTGCCATGGAAACTGCTGTCCACGGCAACAGGCTTGTGTTTAATTCATGCATTGATCTTTCCATTGATTTCCTTACCGCCTCTGATAAGATTTGAGCTGCAGAGTCCTTTGGACCCGCCACTCTTATCATTGACCATTGGAAACGACACACCCGAAAAACAGAGACGGGTTTGAGCAAACGTCTGCGTGCAGGTTTGATGTTCTGATGCGTCAAGTTCAGGTTTTGATATTATACAACTGTCCAACTATACAGACTGTTTACATGAAATACACTTTTATAGACCGTAATAACTTATATTATTATATGGCCATACAATGTCATTAGGATGCTTTATTTAGACTTACAAAGTGATGATAAAACAAACTTTAGCATTATACTGCACCCAAACCGCATGTGTTTATAAATACTTGATATTTCATGTTATTGAAACACTCGAGGGGCGGAACGGTGGCTCAGTGGTTAGCACTGTGGCCTCACAGCTAGAAGGTCGTTGGTTCGAGTCCCGGCTGGGTCAGTTGGCATTTCTGTGTGGAGTTTGCATGTTCTCCCCGTGTTGGCGTGGGTTTCCTCCGGGTGCTCCGGTTTCCCCCACAGTCCAAAAACCTGCGCTATAGGTGAATTGGATGAACTAAATTGGCCGTAGTGTATGAGTGTGTGTGTGAATGAGTGTATGGATGTTTCCCAGTACTGGGTTGCAGCTGGAAGGGCATCTGGTGTGTAAAACATATGCTGGATAAGTTGGTGGTTCATTCCGCTATGGCGCGACGCCAGATGAATAAAGGGATTGAGCCGAAGGAAAATGAATGAATGAATGAATGAATGATGCTGCGGTCACACTACAGTTTGAGCTTGCGAAATTCTGTAGTACGGTGCTGTGAAAAGAGGCGCGACTAAACAAGATGATTAGATATTTAAAAAAGCGAGCGATTGGTTTATATTTTACATTTCTGTACACAAAGGTCATGTTTTGATCTTCGATTGGTCTCACGCAGTCACGTGATGCGATTTCGCAGGTCAGAGTTCACCAAGCTTGAACTTTGCTCTGCAGCGAACTGCGAAACTTGTCACACGAGCTTGCGTTTCCGGTCTGCCGCATTCGTGTGTGTATGAATGCAAGTCTATGGGGAGAAAAGTCCAGTGTGATTTAATTGCCACAAGTGGTTTATTGTAAGCAAACATCATCAAAAATCCTCTCGCTGCCACTATTGCTCTCAGAAAACACAGCTTATTGAGATTGTATTTCGACCTGCGATCGTGTTGGTCTAAACATTGGGTCTCGTTCACTAATTATTGTGTACGTCTTTCGTACATTTGAACTTCTCACGAAATATTTCCTCCTAATTCACAACATGTGCGGACACTAGGCATGGGACATAACCGGTTTCAAGGTTTACAGCGGTTTGGAAAAGTCAATGTTTTAAAACCACCAAAATTTTCTGTGATACCGTTCCTGCGATATATATGTCGTTTTTTTTACGATTATTTTAGTGAAGTTTATTTATAAACTAATTTCGAGAGGAGCACGAGCACAATGCGGGAGGGTCCTGCATTATCCTACGATTGATTCACCATTCAGACGATTCCTAACTCCTTATGAATAACCAGAGGTTCTTATCTCAGTATGTTCGTCTTGAAGAATCGATGCGTAGCACAAGCTCTGTGATTGGTCGGCTTGGTAGCGCTGACAAGTGTGGGCAAGACTGAGAGCCGCGAGCCCGATAGAGTGAGTGTTTACAAGTGTGGAGTCCCGTGAAGGAGCTCCAGATGGAGACTGTTGTTTTGTGTTTACCTCATGATTAAAGTTGTTGCACGTCCGCCGGTTCCCGCCTCTGAATAAGCGAGTTTGAGCTATTTGTACATTAAGGTAGCGCTCAGAAAAAACAAAACACCCGCAAAGAAACTCGACACAGAGGAACATAAAAACCTACTGTCAGCTAGCGTTTCGGTAGTGTTATTGCAGAGCAACACAAACAGCACACAGAAGTATAAATGCACGACTACACGCAAGGTCACGCCGATCACTCCATGCAGAAGTATAAACCAGCCTTTAGCCATCCCTATATCTGTCAATAGCCAGAAACAAGTCGGGAGGGTTCATCGAGATCTACCTGAGCTCAAACTCTCCTCTCGCCCTGCTAACGGGAGGGAGCCCAGAGCTCGAGGATCTTATAAGCTCAGGGCTCTCTCCCGGGACAGCATCCCAAACAAGCTTATTACTAATCATCAGCTAAGTCTGAACTCTTGAACTTAGTTTCTTTAGGGCAGCGTATCTCCAGCAGAAAAGGAGCCTCCACATCAAAAGCTACTGGTCAGCCCATGTTTCAGCAAACATAAATCGCTTATAAACCAACATCCAGCATGCTGTAGACCTGAACAGTGCAGTGGGTTTACTTTATATGCACAGAAAAGAAAGATCTCCAAAGATGCCTTTTCAAGTTGTAAATAAATCTGTGTTTTTGAAACTAACGAAGACAGCAGAAGTCAATCATTTATTTTAATTATTAGCCTGACACGTTTACTGCTCCAAAACATTTTAAATGTGCCTTAAAATAAAATATATTGTGTTCAATGGGGAAAAAAGTAGTTGTTTTTTTACCCAGACATTTAAAAAGAGCATATTTTAGAGCAATACCGTGAAACCGTCATATTTTTATCCAAGGTTATCATACTATCAGTCACGCCTAGCTTACACACATGAGCTTTTTCTTAAGCTCGCGTGAACCGAAAGTTGTTGAGACCCCCCTATAGCGCATGTGTTTGGACTGTGGGGGAAACCGGAGCACCCGGAGGAAACCCACGCCAACACGGGGAGAACATGCAAACTCCACACAGAAGTCACTGAGCCACCGTGTCACCCTACTTCTCATTCTCTTTATTAAAATACCACTAGAAAACACAGGTTCTAGTTGGATGTTTTGGGGTCTAACTGTTTAAGACTTATGAAAGAATGAGTTAGAGAAAGATGGAAGACTGAATGAAAAATACTGGAGTTTCGGTGTTAGTCTGATCTGCATTTCTGCCAGAGCTGTTGTCAATATTGCCTGAATTGATGGGATTGTGAATGCTGAAAAGTACAGACAGGTTCATGTAATTCCTACTAGAAAGCACCTCATTTGTAATAGTTTTATTTTTTAGCATGATAATGATCCCAAACACACTGCTAATGTAATGAAATCATATCTGGAGAGAAAAACAGCTGATGAAACAACGACAGTCATGAAGTGGCCTCCACAGAGTCCAGACCTGAATAATATATACAGTGTGTATATGCAATATTATAGGCATTATGAGATTCACCTGGAGAGAAAAAGAAAGATACAACATGATAAATCTAAAGAAGACCTCTTAGAAATGCTGAAAGATGCTATTAAATAGCACATTTGGACTGACGTCATTTCACTAGTGGCTTATTACAATCATTCAGCACTGTAAAAACTTGATACACACAACTGTAATGCACAAAGTATGATGTGTTTATTACAGACTGATAAACTGAACACATCAGCATCCCACGCAGCGACGACAGCATTACAATGTTATCATTATCTCACCGTGCATGTTTGGGTGGATGATGGTTAATTTTTAAACTCCAACCCAGCCCATATTGAACCTCTGTCTCAAATCCTAGAGCTAAAATATCCCAGGGAAGCCCTCTGAGGAAAATCTGCGCTGCAAAAGAGATATATGGGTTGTTGACGTGACGTTGCATTTTCACTGTCACACATGACAAAAATTTGTATGTCATCATTTCAAATGTAGTAAATAGTTAAACTTTTTTTTGTATTCTATGGTCCTCTTGTTATAAAAATGGCTGTCATTACATTTTTTACATTTATTTATAAGCCAAATCTAAAAACTGTCCTATGGTGTGACCGTCTCAAGCATAGATCAATAAATTCATTCATTTTCCTTCGGCTTAGTCTCTTATTTATCAGGGGTCGGCACAGCGGAATGAACCGCCAACTTATCCAGCATATGTTTTACGCAGCGGATGCGCTTCCAGCTGCAACCCAGTACTGGTAAACACCTATACACATTCATTCACACACACACACACATACACGACGGCCAATTTAGCTCATCCAATTCATCCACAGCGCATGTGTTTGGACTGTGGGGGAAACCGGAGCACCCGGAGGAAACCCACGCCAACACGGGGAGAACATGCAAACTCCACACAGAAATGCCAACTGGCCCAGCCGGGACTCGAATCAGTGACCTTCTTGCTGTGAGGCCACAGTGCCACCCATAAAAGCATAACAATACAAAATAAATAAATACAATATATAAATAACACCATATAAATTGAGTAAATAACTAAAAAAAAGTTGGATTTCTTCATTTTTGCCACTCACACTGATATATAGGGTGCAGTTCAGTAAAAATTAAAAGAATTAATAAAGGTAGTGACCCCTTATATTTTCTCAAACATCGGACTTCGCATTTCTCTGTTAGTGTTGTTGGACGTCAGTGCTGCATTTGATACTATTGATCATAGCATTGATGTAGATAGGCTTCATTATTAAGTTGGTATTACCGGAACTGCATTGTCTTGGTTCAGGTCTAATCTGTTGCTTCGATATTGGTTTGTATCAGTCAATGAAGAGGCATCATACTGATCAAAAGTACACTGTGGGGTACTGCAAGGCTCAGTTCTTGGTCCCTTGCTTTTCACATTATATATGCTATCGCTAGACAAATTATTTTAAAAAATACACAGTTTCCAGTGTTATGCCAACAATACCCAAATCTACATCTCCTCACAGCCTGATAACGTGTACAAATTCACAGAACGGACAGATTGTGTAGTTGATATAAATTTCTATGTTTAGATTCGCTTAAAACACCTCTTGCACAAAAATCTAGAATACCGCCTAAGTCTTGATGCATGTTCAGTTTAGCTCTCATCGTCAGTCAAACATTATTATTATTACAATTTGTCTTACTTAATTTTTGCGAATAAAGTTAGTGAGCCCTTATGTTTTCTCAAACAGCAGATTTCATTCATTCATTTTCTTTTCGGCTTAGTCCCTTTATTAATCAGGGGTCGCCACAGCAGAATGAACCGCCAACTTATCCAGCATATGTTTTACACAGCGGATGCCCTTCCAGCTGCAACCCATCACTGGGAGACACCCATACACTCTCATTCACACACATACACTACGGACAATTTAGCTTACCCAATTCCCCTATAGCGCATGTGTTTGGACTTGTGGAGGAAACCGAAGCACCCGGAGGAAACCCACGCCAACACAGGGAGATCATGCAAACTCCACACAGAAATGCCAACTGACCCAGCCGAGGCTCGAACCAGCGACCTTCTGGCTGCGAGACGCCATTGATACCCACTGCACCACCGTGCCACCCACAGCAGATTTCAAACTACATAAATATTTTTAAAAAATCTCCAGAATTACTATTTGTCAGCTACCCATATATAATACATACATATCACAGTCGCCGGCTGCTTTATCTTAGTGTTGTGTTGGACCCAATTTGCCTTCATAAATGCTTTAATTATATTGTAGCATGGATTCATCAAGGTTCTGGAAATATTCCTCAGAGATATTAGTACATATTGACTTGATAATAACAAACAGTCAGTGCAGATGTGTTGTCCGCTCATGCATGAATCAAGTTCAATGTGAATCTCCTGTTTCTGCTCTACTAGACTGAGATCTGTTTGTTTGTTTCTGTTTTAGTGAAGAAAACTCACTGTCCCGTTGAAGAAACCACTTTGAGTTTTGTCTCGCTGTTTTCCTGCTGAAAGTAAACATCACCAGATGCAGACATCTTAAAGGGATGGAAATCAACTACAAGACTCATGTAGGGTGTGGTGTTTAAACAATGCTCTATTGATATTTAAACAGAGGCCCAAATGAAATCTCCCACACAACATTACGCCATTAGCAGCCTGAACTGCTGATACAAGGCAGGAGGAGTTTATGATTTCATGCTGTTTATGTGCTGCATTTGATACTATTGATCATAGATTTGTCTAGATCAGAGATGCCCAAACTTGCAAAATTGACCCAAGCGAACCTTTGATTTGGCCCACCGTCCCATCTGAGAAGAGAGGGAGAATGATGGAGAGGTTGGTTGGGGCGAATATCTCTAACAGAGATCGTCATTTCGAATTTAATGTAACTTTTTTTTATTTCGTAATTTGTTTTGTAAATGAGTCTTACTTTTTAAAATGTAAATACTGTCACTCGACGGACAGAGGGCAATGCAAAAGACATCGGCGAGCAAATCAAATCAAATCAAAGGCACGTGCAGCTTAGTGTATTCAGCATTGAACGCCATTGCGTTGTTAATTTTTACTGTAATCATTTCATTATAAAACTGTCAAATTTAGCATTAGTTAATATAATTTAAAGCCATGTTTTGTAGTTATTGTTAAATATTAGGAAATAAATTAAGAAATTACTCATGGAAAATTTTATGTAGTACAGTTTGGTGTATTTAGCTTCGGCCCATGCCTTCAATCAAGTTTGGTTTTCATAAGAAAAAGTTTGGGCACCCCTGGTCTAGACAGACTTCATTATTATGTTGGTATTACTGGAACTGCATTGCTTTGGTTCAGGTCTTGTCTATTGACTCGATTTCGGTTTGTATCAGTAAATGAAGAGGGATCATACCGATCAAAAGTACACTGTGGGGTACCTCAAGGCTCAGTTCTTGGTCCCTTGCTTTTCACATTACATTATAAATTCTGCCACTAGTCAAATGATTATGTTTCCACTATTATAACAACACTACCTAAATCTATATCTCCTCACAGCCTGATCATTTGTACAAATTCACAATGGACAGATTGTATATTGATATAAATTGGATGACCAGTAACTCCGAGGATTTGCGCAAAAACCTAGGATACTGCCTAAGCCTTTATGGATGTTCAGTTTAATTCTCATCGTCAGTCAAAAATTTAGGGACGATTTTTGATAGCAGCCTGTTAATTGAATGCCACATTTCAACCATCTGTAAAACTGCCTTTTGTAATTTTAAAAATGTTGCCAAACTACAACACTGCTGCCAATGTCTTAGTTTAGTTTAAAGCTTCATTAATCCCCTTGGGGGAATTCATTCGGACATGGCGGTGCTTCACATAACAAGAATGACACACTTAACACAATAAACACCAACACTTAACATCAAGTACACAAACAAAAACTGAAAGGAAAAATAATAATAATAATAATAATAATAATAATAAAATAATGCACGAAAGCTCATTCATGCTTTCATAACCTCTCAGTTAGACTTTCTAGAACTAAAAAAAATATGATCATATTAGCCCAGAGTTGCTTTGACTCCCTAAACATTTTATTGACTACCTACAAAGCGCTGAATGGCTTAGCTGCCCAGTAATTGAGTAAGCTCCTGTTGTTTTACAGCCCTTCGTGTCCACTAAGTTTAATTAATAACATACTTATGTCAGTTTTAATCTATATTAAAGACACATCTCTTTACATTAGCACATAACACACAAATGCATGAAACTTTGAAATCTAAATCCTCTAAAGGATTGTTCGGCCGCAATAATCAGGGGAACCGTAGCCGGGAACACTTCCCAAAAAGACACTGCAATTTGAATGCCATGTACGCTCATGTTTGTCTGTTATTGCTTATCTCAAGGTTCATATAATCTTGGATCCGTCCCGTATCGGTAAGTCAACACTGATTCCTGCAAAGACCCCAGTGACAGACAAGTCATCTTATTAAATATGAATAATCTTATTGATTACGTACTTGGCTTAGCTTTCCTGAGTTTGACTGAGCTTCTAATGTATTACAGCCCTCTTCATACACTAAAATCCATGTGAAATAACAATAACAATAACATACAAACATTAAATGATAAACGAAGTGTTGTCTTGAAGTACTGACAAATTAAAAAATAAAGCTAAAATTATTGTTATAGACACTAATATAACAGACAAAAGCACTTAAATGACTAAAATCCCAAAATACTAAAGTTCAGAAATGCTACTAACATGCTGAACAGTGATTTAAACTGTGTGCTATATACGGCACAATTTCCATATCCCGACTACATTCGGATCATGAACAGTCCATTGTTTTTTTCAGTGTGAAGTTGAACGATTGTGTTGAGAGGAATGAAAAAGGAAACTCTGACAAGAGTAATGCAGATCTTCCATGGAGCGACCCTGGGAAATGAGCCAAGCACAGACTGAATGAGCCGGCGAGAAGAATCAGGGTGTGTGGGTTATTCATCCTGAACGCTGGATATATTTAACACATGATCAAGCCACATTTATTTTAGTCAGAAATGTGTGTGTGTGTGTGTCAGGAACTTTCCTCCTTTAGGATTCTACAATCAACGGGTCCTCCAACCTAACACTTTTGTGCAAGCACACACTTTATGATGCATTGTGTGCTTTCATCAATGCTGAACTGCATGAATCGTGTAGCTTGACTGGGAGAGATGTCTTGTAGTATTCAATTCAATTCAAGTTTATTTGTATAGCGCTTTTTACAATAATTACTGTTTCAAAGCAGCAATTTTATTGCATATAGGTGATGTCTGGCGGCACGGTGGCGCAGTGGGTAGCGCTGTCGCCTCACAGCAAGAAGGTCGCTGGTTCGAGCCTCGGCTGGGTCAGTTGGCGTTTCTGTGTGGAGTTTGCATGTTCTCCCCGTGTTGGCGTGGGTTTCCTCCGGGTGCTCCGGTTTCCCCCACAAGTCCAAAGACATGCAGTATGGGTGAATTGGGTAAGCTAAATTGTCCGTAGTGTATGTGTGTGAATGAGAGTGTATGGATGTTTCCCAGTGATGGGTTGCAGCTGGAAGGGCATCCGCTGCGTAAAGCATATGCTGGATATGTTGACGATTCATTCCACTGTGGCGACCCCTGATTAATAAAGGGACTAAGCCGAAAAGAAATGAGTAAATGAATGATGAATGAACAAATGTAAGCATGTAAGTTGAAATGACTAGAAAAGTTTATTTGATTCGACTAAAAAAATAGGAAACGTTGTAGCCCAGGGGTGTCAAACTCAGTTGCTGGAGGGCCGCAGACCTGCATAGTTTAGTTGCAACCCTGCTCCAACACACTTACCTGTAGGTTTCAAACAAGCCTGAAGGACTCAATTAGTTTGATCAGGTGTGTTTAATTAGGGTTGGAACTAAACTGTGCCGAGCTTTGGCCCTCCAGGAACTGAGTTTGACACCTGTGTTGTAGCCTATATGTCATAGTACTGATACATTTCTTAATTACTATAAATAAAACCATTCACGTACCCTATATGTTTTGTTTTCACAAGCTTAAGCGATGTAACATAGATTTCCACTTGTAAATTAAAGGTCACCCATAGCTTTTGTCACGGCTGCGTTCAAAATGGCCTAAATGATTTCGAAGTGCACTACTAAGGGAAGTGCAGTTGTTAATCTGATCGCTAAAACTGAACTGTAACAAAATTTGTTGAAAGCAAATTACACATGAGAAAGATATCTTTAAGCTTTTTTTTTTACATCTTTTGACAAGATGCAAAATAAGTCTCTGATGTCCCTAGAGTGTGTGTGTGTGTGTGTGTGTGTGTGTGTGTGTGTGTGTGTG
>CAIGQV010001161.1:404348-419550 GCA_903798115.1 Danio jaintianensis
GTGTGTGTGTGTGTGTGTGTGTGTGTGTGTGTGTGTGTGTGTGTGTGCGTGAGCCCATGGGGGTTTGTGTCAGACGCTCTTTTGTGTTTTTCGTCCTCTCTGAATGTCTGACGCTTTTGTTGACTGACATTTTTTTTCTCCCTTTTCCGAATTAAAATTTAAGCTAGGGCTGCACAACATATCGAAAAATTATTGTTATCGCGATAATATGCGATATACGTATCGCAGACGTGTGGGATAAATTACATTTTATGCATTGGTTGTTTATCTAATTCTGACCAATCAGATGTGGTCTTACTATCTTTAGCCCCGCCTCCCTAGTAATTGCTGTTCTGCTATTGGCTGGAGCCCAAAGCTGAATCCAGAGCTGAGGATAAACACTAATGGGCGGAGTCGAGACCAGAGAGGTTAATGAAAACAGCCAATCAGAGTCAGAATATCTGCATATCAGGTTTTCACTCACTCATAGTGTTTTACACACACATCACGCACATGCACACACACAAACAAACAAACACACACACAAACAAACTTACACACACACATCACGCACATGCACACACAAACAAACACACACACTAACACAAACACACTCAAGCAAACAAACACACACACAAACTCACACACACACGAATACACAATCAAACCCAAACACACACACACAAGCACACACACAAACATACACACACAATCAAGCACACACACACAAACAAACACACACACACACACACACACACACACACACACAATCAAGCACACACACACACACACAAACTCACACACACCACGCACATGCACGCACATACAAACAAACATACACACACACAAACACACACAAAACACACATAAACTCACACACATCACGCACATGCACACACACACACACACAAACATACACACATATACACAAACTCTCTCACACACACATCACGTGCACACACACACAAACACACACAAACTCTCTAACACACACACAAGCACACAAACACACACAAACTCACACACACACATATCACTCACGTGCACACACACGTGCACACACACAAACACATACACACGCAAACTCTCACACACACACACGCACGCACACACACACACACACACACACACATACACACAAACTCACACACACACAACCACTAGGGCTAAACACTCTACTATTTGAGCATCGATATCGCAATGTGTGTATCCACAACAGTCACATCGCAGGATTAGATTATTTATTCAAGATTAAAAGATGAATAATTATTATATATATTCAAATATTGCTTTGATATTATTGTATATAATTACTTATACAATAATGACCATTTTATTTGACGAAATTATATTCATATCGCGTAATATATATCGCAACAAAACAAAATCTCGCAATGTCAGACTTTTCCAATATCGTGCAGCCCTAACACACACACACACACACACACACACACACACACACACACACACACACACACAAAACCAAACATTCCATCATCTGCAGGTTTAAAAACATGCATTTAGTCTTTCACATGCCACAAAATGAGCTACAAAATGTTGTGGGGTAAGAGCGGACACCTTTAACAGCGGAGCCTGATGGAGAAACGCTGACGGCTGATGTTTAATGATCTGTCAAATGCCATCAAACTCTGAGAGCGGGTCCTCATAAAGGCTCTGCTCTGAGGAATGTGTGTGTTTTGGAGGAGCCACTGGGACCCGATCGTACTCTTTTCTCTCGTCCCGTGGCCGGTGATGACAGGAATGTAAAGATCAGACCCCCCGCTAACTACGGGACACTCCGAAACAGACTCGGCCACACGCATGAATGAAGTCGACACACACACATTACTGAGGGACTAAAAACTCGGGAAACAATTTAAGCCATTTTAAGTCATTTAAGCCACGCCCATTAATGTTTAATCAACAGTGGGCGGAGTCACTGGAGCACTCAGCTGAAAATTTTAATATCTATGAAGCGAAATTGTTTTGTATAGTTTTGCTTCTATGTATGTGCGTGTATCACATATACATAATAAATATATTACATAAAATATACATAAAACACACACACACACACACATATATTATGTCAAAACAACTTTTGGATGCGATTATTCTTATAATATAATATTATAATATATTATATATTATAATATAATATATATAATATAATATAATATAATATAATATGAGCAATATCACACGAGTATCAGTGCGATATGGCTGTATATCGGCACTGGTGGAAGGTGTGTGTTGGCTCGAGGCCACAGGCCAAGTGCCTTAGTGTCCCACCAGTGCTGATATACAGCCACATCGCACTGCTATTGCGTTTATACAACAGTTTGACGGCATAATCGTGTGTATAAAAAAGAAAATCAAACACGGAGAGTCTAAAAACCCTTTTGTACGAGGAACTACTTTCTTCCGCCGTTCATTCACATCTGCAGCTGACGTCAGAACAGCAGAAACCGTTGCTCATTCACCAACGTCACTTTAGAGCTAGTGTTTGAATGATTCTCTAGCGTAATGTCTAAAGTGAAGACAAAACAGGTGATTTTGCTCACATTTTAGGATTATAAGGCTGAACGGCATGAAATGCCATCCGTCTACAGAGATTTCCCATGTATACTGCGAAAAAAAAAAGTTGACTCAACTTAAAATTTTAAGGCAACCAGCTCCAGGACATGTTTTGAGTTCACTCAACTTAAATCGAGTCAAGTGCAGTACTTGGGTTGAAAGTTGAGTCAACTCAAAAAAGCTCTGCAGCAAGCTGCCTTACAATTTTGAGTTGTCAACTTTTTTTTTTACAGTGTACATATATATATATATATATATATATATATATATATATATATTTATTACATTTAATATAAAATATTTACTAAATAATATTATCAAATTTGGTAAGATAACATCATGCAACCTGTTTAAGGTAATCAACTCTTATGGAAAGACACTGTCAGACAGCAGCAGCTGCCGAAACTGTAAACCAACTTTATATATATATTTTGATGTACGTAATTCCTATTTGCTTTGTTTTCCTATTGAAATGCTCTTTGAAGTGCGTAACGTGTGTTTATTGTTTTAACTTTGCCCAGAGCGTCCCTCCTGCCATTATTCTCACAGAACAAAAGGAAATGAGCAGCTCCATATCCTTCAGCTGCATACAGGAGAGCGGGAGCACATGGAAAATACCTCCGAAAAACACACACAGACACACACACACACACACACACACACCCAAACAATCACAGCAGAGCACTCAAAACCAGAGACATCATTACACTCCATTTAGACAAACTAAACCAGCGAAACAAGCTTCATTTTACATGAAGCTGATGACAAAACTTGCTTAAAGCTGAGCAATATGACAATATCAAGCCAGAATTATTTGCCCTCCTGTGAAGCTTTGTTTCTTTTTCCAATATTTCCCAAATGATGTTGAACAGATTCAGGAATTTCTCACAGTATTTCCTATAATATTTTTTCTTCTGGAGAAAGTCTTATTTGTTTTATTTCGGCTAGAATAAAAGCAGTTCTTAATTGTTTTAAACCCATTTTAAGGTCAATATTATTCGCCCCCTTCAGCAATATTTGTTTTGGATTGTCTCCAGAACAAACCACTGTTATACAATGACTTGCCTAATTACCCGAACTTTACCCTAATTAACCTAGTTAAGCCTTTAAATGTCACTTTAAGCTGAATACTAGTATCTTGACACAAATAATGCTTTCTAACTCTCTGAAACTGACCCTTTTAGGCTTTGATCCTAATTGTGGTGTTTTGGTGACTGTCGCTTTAAATGCAAATGAGATTGTGCTCTTTTCAGAAAAGGGCGGAGCTAAACATGCCTGTGTGTCACCATTGTGGCAAATTCAAAAACAATACTGACCTCCTATGCTAATGAGGGAGAGATGGTCACTAGTGGGCGGGGCTTTCCCCTCTGATGACACGTACAAAGGGAGAATGTCAATCAAAGTGTTCAAGTCTGATTATAACAAATACAATTAATACACTTTTACCATTAGAGGGTGCTTATATTCACACACTGCTGACACACAACTGTGTTTAAACCCTTTATAAAAAAGGATTTCTGCATAACAGCTCCCCTTTATCTGTGAACTGACACAGATATGAGGGCCGTGTGCACAGAAATCTCCCACAATCCTCCCTGTTAAAAGGTTACAGATGTCTTCCCAGAAGGGGACGAGCATATACACGAGCCAGTAAAGATCCACAAACCTGCTGTCTTTATTTAAACGCGGTAAAACACTCAGAAGGACACAAAGCAGTCTCTGTCAAAACACTTCAGCCTCTGTACGCAATCTAAAACACTCTGAGAGATCCAGCGCTCAGTTCAGACGCTTTCTTTGCTCTCCTGCCAGGCGGACATTAATGAAATCAAAGGCCTGGCGGTGGAAATACACTCTTATCTGCTTGTGGGGTTTTTAATATGTAAAGTGATGGCGTCGTGGTGTAAGTTAGGTCTTGGCTTCAAATCTGTAAGGTGTAGACAAATCCTGAGGCTCTTAAAGGGACAGGTCACCCAATCATAAACATTTTAAGTGGGTGAAAACTTTTATGGGATTCGCTTTTCTGTTGAACACAAAAGAAGAGATTTTGATAAATGTTGGAAACCGGTAACCATTGACTTCCATTGTAGGAAAAACAAATACTGTGGAAGTCAATGTTTATCGGTTTCCAACATTCTTCATAATATCTTCTTTCATGTTTTACAGGAGAAAGAAACTCATAAAGGTTTAAAACAAGTAAAGGGAGAGTAACTAATGACCATTTACATTTTGGTGTGAACTGCCCCTAAACGCAGTTTACAGTTCATTTTTGGTTTTGGACCACCAATGGAGAAAAAAAGGGCAGAAAAAGGGATAGTTCTCCCTAAAATGACAAAAAATACTCACTATTTACTCAAGCAGTTACAAACCTTTATGATTTTCTATTGTTGAACACAAAAGAAGCTATTTTGAAGAATGTTGGAAACCGGTAACTATTGACTTCCATGGTAGGAAAAACAAACACTATGGAAGTCAATGGTTACAGGTTTTCAGCATTTTTCTAAATATCTTCTTTTGTGTTCAATATAAGAAAAGAAACTCAAACAGGTTTGAAACAAGTGAATGTTGAGCAAATGAGGACAGTATTTTTAGTTTTAGACAAAAAAAGGGACGATTCCCCCCTAAAATTAAAATTCACTCACTATTTACTCTACTTCATGTGTTTCCAAAACTTTATGATGTTTTTTGTCTTCTGTTGAACACTAAAGAAGATATTTTGAAGAATGCTGAAACCGGTAGCCATTGACTTCCATAGTGTTTGTTTTTCCTACTATGAAAGTCAATGGTTACCAGTTTCATTCATTCATTCATTTTCTTTTCAGCTTAGTCCCTTTATTAATCAGGGATCGCCACAGCGGAATGAACCACCAACTTATCCAGCATATGTTTTATGCAGCGGATGCTCTTCCAGCTGCAACCCATCACTGGGAAACACCCATACACTCTCATTCACACACATACACTACGGACAATTTAGTTTACCCAATTCCCCTATAGCACATGTGTTTGGACTGTAGGGAAAACCGGAGCACCCGGAGGAAACCCACGCCAACACAGGGAGAACATGCAAACTCCAGACAGAAACGCCAACTGACCCAGCTGGGACTCGAACCAGCGACCTTATTGCTGTGAGGCGACAGCGCTACCCACTGCACCACCCCTTACCTGTTTCAGCATTCTTCAAAATATCATTCATTCATTCATTCATTTTCCTTCGGCTTAGTCCCTTTATTAATCAGGGGTCGCCACAGCGGAATGAATCGCCAACTTATCCAGCATATGTTTTACACAGCTTATGCCCTTCCAGCTGCAACCCAGTACTGGGAAACACCCATACACACTCACATTCACACACACACTCATACACTACATCCAATTTAGTTCATCAATTCACCTATAGAGCATGTGTTTGGACTGTGGGGAAAACCGGAGCACCCGGAGGAAACCCACGTCAACACGGGGAGAACATGCAAACTTCACACAGAAATGCCACCTGACCCAGCTGAGGCTCGAACCAGCGACCTTCTTGCTGTGCTAACCACTGAACCACCGTGCCACCTTATACTTAGTTAATGTTAGTAAATACATCAACTAACGGAGCATTATTCTAAAGTACCACCATTGTATTAAGTAAATCTTTTTTTCAGTGTACGACCAACATAAGTCTTGCGCAGGACGTCTTTTTAAACAGTCATTAAAGCTCCGACTTCAAACAAAGGCCGGCGACCATAAAGAGCATATTATATCAGATGCTTTTTTCAGCATTGGATCAAGCCGTCTCCGTCAGCTGCTGCTGCTGTTATTATAGACGTCAGTGAGCTTACTGAGCACTTCACAACACTGGCCTTTGTCTGAAAACACAACACAATGCCACTGACTGTCTGAACTGCGCCGTGTGTGTGTGTGTGTGTGTGTGTGTGTGTGTGTGTGTGTGTGTGTGAGCGGCTCAACATAAATAAAACAGTTCAGCACAGAGCGTAGTGTGTGTTTGCCGCCATTTCGAGTCACTAGAGGGCTTTTTTGTATATTGTTGTGCGGTTGCTAAGGCGACTGCATAAAGAGTGCATTAGTGCCCGCCCACTTTTTCTGGGAGGTATTTTTCCTTCCTGTTTTTCCCATTCGTCCCATTGAGGGGTTTTTTGTCAACAGGGTTCTTACGCACTTTTCAAAGCACTTTTCAATCCCTTTCCAGGTGCATTTCCTCATTTTTTTCAGCGGTGTGACAAATGACAAATTTACAAAAACATACGTCATCACACATTACCTCATTCTCATTTTCTAGACTTGTTTATCTTTCATACAAATTAAAAATTGTATGGCGTCATGGTGGCGCAGTGAGTAGCGCTGTCGCCTCACAGCAAGAGGTCTCTGGTTCGAGCCTCGGCTGGGTCAGTTGGCCATTCTGTGTGGAGTTTGAATGTTCTCCCCGTGTTGGCGTGGGTTTCCTCCGGGTGCTCCGGTTTTCCCCACAAGTCCAAAGACATGCGCTATAGGGGAATTGGGTAGGCTAAATTGTCCGTAGTGTATGTGTGTGAATGAGAGTGTATGGGTGTTTTCCAGTGATGGGTTGCAGCTGGAAGGGCATCCGCTGCGTAAAACATATGCTGGATAAGTTGGCGGTTCATTCCGCTGTGGCGACCCCTGATTAATAAAGGGACTAAGCCGAAAAGAAAACGAATGAATGAATAAAAATTGTATACTATTTTTTTGGGGAGGGGCGTTGTTTCCTGGCAGTATCGAAAATGGTATCGAATATCGATATTTTTCAAGGTATCGTATCGAAATTACAAATTTCAGTATTGTGAGGACACTATTACTAAACTATACCATGCTATACAATACTATATGATATACTATGCTATACTATATACACTACCTGACAAACGTCTTGTTGCCTATAGAAGTTTTAGGAACAACAAATAATAACTTGACTTCTAGTTGATCATCTGGTATCAGAAGTGGCTTATATGAAAGGCAAAGGCCTCTAGATTACACTTATTTTGCCACAATAAAATATGATCATGCCTTGATTTTTAATGATTTAATGAGGACAGTAAGGTCTGACTTTGCTTAGACAAAAGTCTTGTCACTGAACAGAAATAATGTCCAGTATAGAATATAAAGTCATGCTGCAGTGGAAGAAGAATGAATATTGTGTCTGACTCCCATGAGCTTGGAGGACTGCATCCATACATCTCTGCAATGACTCAAATCACTGATTAATAAAGTCATCTGGAATGGCAAAGAAAGCGTTCTTGCAGGACTCCCAGAGTTCATCAAGATTCTTTGGATTGATCTTCAACGCCTCCTCCTTCATCTTACCCCAGACATGCTCAATAATGTTCATGTCAGGTGACTGGGCTGGCCAGAGCCGTAGCAAGCTGAACTGGCGCTCTAGGCAAACGACGATCGTGCCGCCCTCACGGAAGAAAAGAGTCTAGACTTAGTATACTATTTTGAAATATATCTACTAATTAATCTCGATTAATCACATCCAAGATAAAAGATTGTATTTAAATAATATATTCAAGTGTACATTTATGTATATATGTATAAATACACACACATAGTGTACATGAAATACAAAAAAAACAACAGAAATATAGATACATATATATTTATATACGATACAATATAGTCTAAAAATCCTAAAATATACAGAGTACGCACAAATGTATTTTGTAATTGTAATTGTAAGAAAAAGAATAAGAAAAAGAAAAAGAAGAAGAATAAACGGAGAAATTCCAATAGGGCCTACGCACCGTTCCGGTGCTCGGTCCCTAAATATGCGAACTTTGCTTTTGAATGCGATTAATCGCCATTACTTGTTTGACAGCACTAATATCTAATCCATCTACGTGTATGACATATATTTTATATATGTGCAATCCAAATATGTCATATATGTAATTTGCATATATTGGCAAACATCAGATTTCTATATATGGGCTTCGGGAAGGCATCTGTCATCGTCTCTTGTTCATTTGTGCTTCATCTAAAACTCCACATTTATAATCCTCTCAATCTTCAGCAGCTCAAACACTCTAATGGCGGATGGCTGCTTCTCACTCAGGGCTGTTATGCTAATGATGGTCACTAGTGGGCGGGGCTTTCCCCCTCTGATCAAATCTGTCAATCAAAGTGTTTCTGCAGACTGTTTTGATCAAGTCTGATTATAACAAATACAATTAATACACTTTTACCATTAGAAGCTGCTTATATTCACCCACTGCTGACACACAACTGCGCTTAAACTCCTTATAACAGTGTTTTTTGCATAACAGCTCCCCTTAAGAGCAAATTCATTATCCTCACTATCCAGATGTCCCTTAAATCTAGATTTCTCCGACTGAAGTGACGTTTTTTTTTGCAGCAAGAGCAGGCCTGTATTTATTTATTTCTGCAGTCCTGCAAGTCTACAAAGACACTGGTGTTCAGAGTTCTCCACACGACATTTCCTTCGACTCTAATTGCTTTTATACAGTTTATCTCGGCGAGTCACGCAAGGCCCTGAAGAGTTTCAGGAGGAGGAGAAGAAAAAAAGAAAATCACAGACACAAAGAGACTTTTGTCTTCTGATGGCAGAAGAAAGAGCCAGATGCGGACAACAAAAAGAAATATCTTCGTGCTTTTCAGATTCATGCGACGGAGAGGAAGTTTCTGCAGTACCGCATCTCTACACCTGATGCACACACACACACACATACACACCAGGAGCTCTGACATTATTAACTCTTCCCCCACCAGCGGGTTTTATTTTTGCCGATTTTACCCAAATTTGAATTTGACGGCCCTCAGAATATTTTCTGCTATGAATATATGAGCATATTATATATTAATCTAAAGAGCAGAGCCTTCTTTTAAACAAAACAAAAGGGCATTTTATTCGGTCTTCATGTGTTAATGTTTTATCTAAGGATGTCCAGATCCGATCACGTGATCACGCGGTTTCAGACTCGATCGGAATCGGATGGTACCTCCCGATCAGGACTCAAATATATAATGTATATATATATATATATATATATATATATATATATATATATATATATATGTATATTCTCATTATTTTTTAACACATCTATAGTTATGCGATGGTACAGAGTTAAACCTCTTTCTTGACTTCATACAGAAACAGCAACGCATGCAGCATGACATCACTTTGTTGCAGAGACGCTATTGGTTAAATGCCGGCAAAGTAAAGCACGGAAGCAGCTTGAAGCGGAAAGCGAGAGTATGGCTGTTTCTCAGTATGCGTTCTTCAGTGATCTTGTGTCCTTGTAAGGTCATCATCAACAGCCAAAGTTCAGTTAATAAACTCAAGACCGCAAGAACGGAGGACGCGTGAACGTTTCCGTATGTGTTCTTGATATCGAGGATGCACCGATGCAGACTTGAGCGGAAAACTTACTCGAGAAGTCCCAGAAGTCATTGCGGCTGGAGGTGGGAAGCGCAGCATTTTATACCCGTTTAATATTAAAGTTCAGAGATATAACTTATTTACCTGAGGAGTTTCCCTAAATGAGACGGTGAAAGTAAACAACATGAAAATCTTATTAAAGGCATAAACACATTAATGATGTTTATTTGCTGAAATTCATGTTCAAATCTGTGTTATTTGTATTGTCTGACGTATATTTGTGAGGTCTTTATGCACAGTATATATTGTGAAAAGGGGAAAAACAGTAAATCGCTGTATGAATGCTGTAATGCTTAATTCATTTTCTGTTAAAAATGCGTGAAGGTCACGTGACCATCAGGAAGAGTGCAGCATCTCATTTCTCAGAGCACGCGTTCTCGCGGTCTCCCGAGTCCAAAAGTGAATAATTGATGTTATTTATGACTTGATTGTTCAAGCTACCACACAGAAGTGCTCTGTTTGTTAACGGAGTTGTTGAATGTTAAATTAAGGTGAATTATAAGGATCATCCTGGATCTGTTTCTTCACTTTTCTTTATTCTTTTTTTATGTATTATAGAAGTATCGGATCGGGTTTCGGTATCGGCAAATACTCAAAATCAAATGACTCAGACTCGGACTCGAGGGCAAAAAAAAAAATCTCTAGTTTTACGGCACCTTAATGCAGACGGGTTTCATCAAAACTGCTACAATTTTGACAAAAAACTGAGAAAAACAATTTTTTTTTAAAGTATTTTCAAGATATATAGGCAAGACAAGGCAAAGCAAGTTTATCTATTTCATACACAATGGTAATTCAAAGAATTAATAAACAAGAATAAAAGAAACAAAAAAATAAAAACAAAGACATAAAAATAATTAAAAACAGATTAAAATGTGTTAAAACAAGGAATGAAAAGGAAAAGAAAGACATAATAGTGCGATATAGAGTATATAACATACAGACATATATAGATTTGTGTGTGATTTTGTGTGTGTGTTAGGGCTGCATGATACTGGAGAAATATGCAATATTGTTGTTGACTATTCAGTCCCTTCCAGCAAGATTTTGCGTGGAGTGATCGGCGTGACCTTGCGTGTAGTCGTGCATTTATACTTCTGCATGCTGTTTGTGTTGCTCTGCAATAACTCTTCCGAAACGCTAGCTGGCAGTAGGTTTTTATGTTCCTCTGTGTCGAGTTTCTTTGCGGGTGTTTTGTTTTTTCTGAACGCTATCTTAATGTACAAGTAGCTCAAACTCGCTCATTCAGAGGCGGGAACCGGCGGACGTGCAACAACTTTAATCAAAAGGTAAACACAAAACAACATGAGACATGTAGTTACATAATTTGAGAGGTGCGTGTCAGCGTCAGCCACGGCGAGGGCTATGCGACCGCACGAAGGCTGCGCCGGACCACACGCATGCGCTTGACGCTGAAGTATAAATCAGCCTTTAGACATAGAAGTACAAACGCTGCCACTTACCCTTTCAAAAAGTAAATTTTTTGTACTATTTTGTTTGTGGCTTTAAGGTACGTTATGGAGCATTTAAGTGCAAAAGTATTGCAAGTTTTGAAAAGGCTTTTATTTCTGAGAGTGTAGTTGATTGATTGCATGAGAACAAATATGTCTGCATCACAGACGGTGTCGGTAAAATAAAATACAATAAAATACAATAAAATAGAGAAACTTTTTTATTTATTTCGTTGTTGTTTTTGCATCACAGAGGGCATCATGGTGGCGCAGTGGGTAGCGCTGTCGCCTCACAGCAAAAAGGTCGCTGGTTCGAGCCCCGGCTGGGTCAGTTGGCATTTCTGTGTGGAGTTTGCATGTGTATGAGTGTGTGTGTGATTGTGAGAGTGTATGGGTGTTTTCCAGTACTGCGTTGCGGCTGGAAGGGCATCCGCTGTTTAAAACATATGCTGGAATAGTTAGCGGTTCATTCCGCTGTGGCAACCCCTGATAAATAAGGGACTAAGCCGAAGGAAAATTAATGAATGGAAATTTCCTTTAAAAAATGCTTCTAAGGTGACATGAATGTTGAAAATGCGCATTAAAAAAACATATGCACATTTGAGTAGGATAAACTTTTAATCCGATAAGAAAAAATGCACGTGAACTACAATGGAAACACATTTAGTAAATAAACTCCAGCGTGTGCATCAAGAAGTGCGGTTTAAACTAATTTCGAGAGGATCAAGTGCTTATGATTGATTACGGCTGGTCCCGCATCAGCTTCACATATTGCGCCAATCAGATAAATAGTAACTCACTATTAATAGAGTTTTCCACTTCAGTCATCTTCGTCTTGGAGAATCCCCCCTTCCACCCCTACTCCTCCCCTTCTCCTGATAGGGCGGCACGGCGGCCCAGTGGTTAGCACTGCTCCCTTACAGCAAGAACGCCACTGGTTCGAACCCTTACCGGGTCGGTTGGCGTTTCTGTGCAGAGTTTGCATGTTCTCACCATGCTCGTGGGTTTTCCCCAAAGACATACATTATAAGTAAATTGACTAATTTAAAGTGGTATCATAAGACAAACTCTTAAGCCGCGGTCACACTGGACTTTTCTCCCCATAGACTTCCATTCATACGCACGCGAATGCGTCAGACTGTAAACGCAAGCTCCTGCAACAAGTTTCGCAGTTCGCTGCATTGCAAAGTTCAAGCTTGGTGAACTCTGACCTGCGAAATCGCATCACGTGACTGCGTGAGACCAATCGAAGATCAAAACATGACCTCTCTGGACAGAAATTTAAAATATGGAGCAATCGCTCGCTTTTTAAATGTCTAATCATCTTGTTTAGTCCCGCCCCTTTTCACAGCACCGTACTACAGAATTTTGCATGCTCAAACTCTAGTGTGACCGCGGCTTTAGCAAGCTATATCTCTCAGCTATTCCTAACACGTTCACAAGCAGGGGAGTTCTCAAGCTCGAGGATATTCTGAGCTCAGGGCTCTCTCCCGGGATAGCATGCCAGACACACTTTATTATCAACTCTTGAAACTCTTGAACTCTTGAAAGTTATCTGATTTAGTTTGAACAGATCATGAGATGATAAATAGATTAATGTATGAAGCAGCGTTTCCAGCACCATGTAAAACATCTGAAATGTTGTTTTGCTCATTTCTAAAACGCCTCAGACAAAGTCCGTCATCACGGTGGTTCAGTGTTATTATTATTATATTATTATTAGCTCCAGAACTGTAAGTGGGTAAACCTGTTGTTTTTAAAGCGATTAGTTGACTTTACTTATAAAAAGGGAGTAAAAAACAAAGCCAATAAAGGCTCTTTACTCCTTTACTTGAACAGCATACACACAAGGATCACATATATACACTCACTGGCCACTTTATTAGGTACACCTGTCCAACTGCTCGTAAATGCAAATTTCTAATCAGCCAATCACATGGCAGCAACTCAATGCATTTAGGCATGTAGACATGGTCAAGACGATCTGCTGCAGTTCAAAGCGAGCATCAGAATAGGGAAGAAAGGGGATTTAAGTGACTTTGAACGTGGCATGGTTGTTGGTGCCAGACGGGCTGGTCTGAGTATTTCAGAAACTGCTGATCTACTGGGATTTTTCACGCACAACCATCTCTAGGGTTTACAGAGAATGGTCTGAAAAAGAGGAAATATCCAGCGAGCGGCAGTTCTGTGGGTGCAAATGCCTTGTTGATGCCAGAGGTCAGAGGAGAATGGCCAGACTGGTTCCAGCTGATAGAAAGGCAACAGTAACTCAAATAAGCACTCGTTACAACCGAGGTCTGCAGAAGAGCATCTCTGAACGCACAACACGTCCAACCTTGAGGCGGATGGGCTACAGCAGCAGAAGACCACACCGGGTGCCGCTCCTGTCAGCTAAGAACAGGAAACTGAGGCTACAATTCACACAGGCTCACCAAAATTGGACAATAGAAGATTGGAGAAATGTTGCCTGGTCTGATGAGTCTCGATTTCTGCTGTGATATTCGGATGGTAGGGTCAGAATTTGGCGTCAACAACATGAAAGCATGGATTCATCCTGCCTTGTATCAACGGTTCAGGCTGGTGGTGGTGGTGTAATGGTGTGGGGGATATTTTCTTGGCACACTTTGGGACCATTAGTACCAATTGAGCATCGTGTCAACGCCACAGCCTACCTGAGTATTGTTGCTGACCATGTCCATCCCTTTATGACCACAGTGTACCCATCTTCTGATGGCTACTTCCTGCAGGATAATGCGCCATGTCATAAAGCGAGAATCATCTCAGACTGGTTTCTTGAACATGACAATGAGTTCACTGTACTCAAATGGCCTCCACAGTCACCAGATCTCAATCCAATAGAGCACCTTTGGGATGTGGTGGAACGGGAGATTCGCATCATATATATATATATAAAAAAAATAAAACAATACTAAACACTGCCTAAATCTAAATATATAAAGGCAACCAAGTTAAGACCATTTTAAATTAGATAAATAAACTATGCCTTTTTATGTCTTTGACCGCAAGAATGAACTTATGATTACACGTACAACCATAATGACAATTCTGTGTGACTGCCACTAGAGGGTAAATACCGACAGTCGTGCCTGAAAGTCGTGTGAAGTGGAAAGATGGCTTTTGACTCACTGGATAGAAACGCTGCTTTATTCGCAAATGTTTTAAATAATACTCCAGTTTTGCACATAAATCTAATTCACCTCTTTAGATGGAAATGCAGCTATTGATAAGCTGTGCACAGGTCATTACTGTCAGGTCCGCTTTGCTCTTCCTGTCTGTTTTTAATTGCAGGGTGGTGTGGAGCTGAATGTGTAACAAGCCCTGGCATGCTTTCCTCATTCTCACACTCACAGTTTCAGGTGAAAGAAGAAAAGAAAACTCAGGAGAGAAGAAAACTTATGAGAGAAGCGCTGCAGACGGACTGTCTTAATAAAGCCCAATGATCAACATTAACAGATGATCAAAGCATCTAGAAGAAACTGGGGTGAAACGACCAATAATGCGTTTTTAATCATCAAAATTCTACTTTTGTCACACACGTGTAAATAAAATGTGAATAAACCTGTTGCTTTTAAAGTGATTAGTTGGCTTTACTTATAAAGCCTTGTCATTTTTAAGGCAATATGTTTACAAAATTTTCTAAGTAAAGTCAACTAATCGCTTTAAAAGCAACAGGTTTACTTACTTTATAAAGTAAAGTCAACTAATCGCTTTAAAAGCAACAGGTTTACTCACTTTTTATAAGTAAAGTCAACTAATC
>CAIGQV010001161.1:452374-467615 GCA_903798115.1 Danio jaintianensis
CCTAAAGCACTGATAGCCCCTCCCTAAATGATTGACAGCCCCTCCCTAAAGCACTGATAGCCCCTCCCTAAAGGACTGATAGCCCCTCCCTAAATGATCGACAGCTCTGGCCTAAATAACTGATAGCTCCATCCTAAATGACTGATAGCCCTGTCCTAAAGGACTGATAGCCCCTCCCTCAATGACTGCTAGCTCCACCCTAAATGACTGATAGCTCCACCCTAAAGAAATGCCATGTGACCAGGAAGTGAAGAGAAGTAATTTTGTGGGGGAGGAAAGGTTCTGGTATTTGATTAAAGATTATAAGTGCAAATGAATTGTTACAAGTGCACAGATGCATCGTTTATAACAATAACTTATTACATACATATAAAAATAAGAAGAGTACGCTTTGATTTCAAGGTGACTTTTAAAGGTAACAGTTCACCCAAACTGAAGATTGTCATTATTTACTCACCCTTGACATGTTCAAAATCAGTTTAAACACAAAAAGAAGATATTTTGAAGAATGCTGAAACCTGTAACCATTGACTAACATGGCATTTGTTCTTTCTACTAGGAAAGTCAATGATTACAGTTTTCAGCTTTCTTCAAAATATCTTTTTGTTGCGTTTAACAGATTGAAAAAACTGATTTGGAGCCAGTAAAGGAAGAGTAAATGATGACAGATTTATTGGGTGAACTGTCCCTTTAAGACAACACTTTGATTTTAAGCACACATCTCCCACCCACTGGTGACAACTGGTAACTACAACCCATATCAATGGCATACCAAACCACCACCCTTTTGAATATTTCTATCCATTTCTCAGTGAATATAGACAATACATTTGGTGCATATAAACAGAACAGTTTTATTAAACAGTTATATCCATTAAAAATAAGAGTTCGGTCACCAAACATCTTTAGGAATAGAAAGATAAAACATTTATATCCAAATGAGTTAAATAATATTCATTCATTCATTTTCTTTTCGGCTTAGTCCCTTTATTAATCTGGGGTCGCCACAGCGGAATGAACCGCCAACTTATCCAGCATATGTTTTACGCAGCGGATGCCCTTCCAGCTGCAACCCATCACTGGGAAACATCCACACACACTACGGACAATTTAGCTTACCCAATTCACCTATACCACGTCTTTGGACTTGTGGGGGAAACCGGAGCACCCGGAGGAAACCCACGCCAACACGGGGAGAACATGCAAACTCCACACAGAAATGCCAACTGACCCAGCCGAGGCTCGAACCAGCGACCTTCTTGCTGTGAGGCGAACTTGCTAACATATTTAAATATTTTATTTTGGCACCTCGGGGCGACGCGGTGGCGCAGTGGGTAGCACGTTCGCCTCACAGCAAGAAGGTCGCTGGTTCGAGCCTTAGCTGGGTCAGTTGGCATTTCTGTGTGGAGTTTGCATGTTCTCCCCGTGTTGGCGTGGGTTTCCTCCGGGTGCTCCGGTTTCCCCCACAGTCCAAACACATGCGCTATAGGGGAATTGGGTAAACTAAATTGTCCGTAGTGTATGTGTGTTTGGGTGTTTCCCAGTGATGGGTTGCAGCTGGAAGGGCATCCGCTGCATAAAACATATGCCGGATAAGTTGGCGGTTCATTCCACTGTGGCGACCCCAGATTAATAAAGGGACTAAGCCGAAAAGAAAATGAATGAATGAATATATTCAAAAATGGTTTCACATATAGCATATGCGATATTGGAGTGTCTGAATGATTTATTAATTTTTAAATAATTTAATTGAATATGGATTGTAAATGTAAGAGGAGACGAAGGAAATGAATAATATACATATGGATTACGGTTAAAAAGAGAAATTACAGTTTCACAGGATAATTCTATTTAAAAATAATATGCATAGGGATGTACTTATAACGCCTATGGGCGAAAAAACCCCCTGATATATTTCTATTACCATCTAATGTTTTAATATGCGCAGTGCACACATTATTTATTAAAAAAACGTACATTCCTAAAAGATATATATTCGCAAAATAATCATTTAACCGCACAACAAAAACCTGACTCAGCAGTTTTACTGCGCATGCGCAGGTCTTCAACATGGCGACCCCCATGAAGCTGCAGTGTCTCGCCGACTTTCCGTCACACATTCATCCTCTTCACGTGCTTATCAACAAATCACAATTCACTCAAAAGTTCCTGGAGCACACCGGAGCCACACACGCGTTGTTACTTTCACTCTCCGACCAACAATCCGCCTCTAATCCGGGCTTCTTAGTGTGCGCGCACTTGACTCCAGAAGAAGAGGAGCCGGATGTAAACATTGACACGCGCCTCGCCGTTTCCGTGAGCAGATCTTTCCTCAAACACTACGGATTAAGAGAGCAGTCATCGGGAACACTTCGTCCACAGTCTCTGCTGCCTTTAAAGAAGATAGTGATCGGCGCTCGGACCAAACAGAGCTTTAAATGGGCTTCTTCAGAGCTGTTCTCCAATGGGCTGCTCATCCTGGCGTCCTGTCCAGAGCAGATCCTGCTGGCGAGACAAGGAGACCTCCTGCTGGTGCCCTATCATTTACTAGCCGAAGAAGAAGTGCTGTGGGAGGTGCAGGTGCTGGAGTGCACACCTGACCGCCAGGGCCTGATCACAGTGGACACCTGTGTGGTGCTGTCCGACTGCAGAGATCTGGATGTTTTCCACTCCTCCTCCAGTGCAATGTGCAGACCTCCACCCTCAGCTCCGTTCGTCTCGGATTTCGCGCAGTATGCCAACAGTTTGAGCAGCTCTCTGTTGAGCAGCAGAGTTTGTTTGGACTTCAGTGGTTTTATTGAGGTAAAGTTGGTTTTTATATTCACACGTTTGTTCATTTTTGAACAGTGCCGACTAATATATATATATATTGTTTACTAGGGCTGCACGATATTGGACAAATTTAACATGGCAATGTTTTGTTTTTTTGTATCTAAAACATTTGCGAATAAAGCAGCGTTTCTATCCAGTGAGTCAAAAGCCATCTTTCCACTTCACACGACTTTCAGACACGACTGTCGGTATTTACCCTCTAGTGGCAGTCACACAGAATTGTCATTATGGTTGTACGTGTAATCATAAGTTCATTCTTGCGGTCAAAGACATAAAAAGGCATAGTTTATTTATCTAATTTAAAATGGTCTTAACTTGGTTGCCTTTATATTTAGATTTAGGCAGTGTTTAGTATTGTTTTATTTTTTTATATATATATACACACTCACTGGCTACTTTGTTAGGTACGCCTTACTAGTACCGGGTTGGACCCCCTTTTGCCTTCAGAACTGCCTTAATCCTTCGTGGCATAGATTCAACAAGGTACTGGAAATATTCCTAGACATGATAGCATCACGCAGTTGCTGCAGATTTGTCAGCTGCACATCCATGATGCGAATCTCCCGTTCCACCACATCCCAAAGGTGCTCTTTTGGATTAAGATCTGGTGACTGTGGAGGCCATTTGAGTACAGTGAACTCATTGTCATGTTCAAGAAACCAGTCTGAGATGATTCTCGCTTTATGACATGATGTGTTATCCTGCAGGAAGTAGCCATCAGAAGATGGGTACACTGTGGTCATGAAGGGATGGACATGGTCAGCAACAATACTCAGGTAGGCTGTGGCGTTGACACGATGCTCAATTGGTACTAATGGGCCCAAAGTGTGCCAAGAAAATATCCCCCACACCATAACACCACCACCAGCAGCCTGAACCGTTGATACAAGGCAGGATGGATCCATGCTTTCATGTTGTTGATGCCAAATTCTGACCCTACCATCCGAATGTGGCAGCAGAAATCGAGACTCATCAGACCAGGCAACGTTTCTCCAATCTTCTATTGTCCAGTTTTGGTGAGCCTGTGTGAATTGTAGCCTCAGTTTCCTGTTCTTAGCTGACAGGAGCGGCACCCGGTGTGGTCTTCTGCTGCTGTAGCCCATCCGCCTCAAGGTTGGACGTGTTGTGTGTTCAGAGATGCTCTTCTGCAGACCTCGGTTGTAACGAGTGCTTATTTGAGTTACTGTTGCCTTTCTATCAGCTGGAACCAGTCTGGCCATTCTCCTCTGACCTCTGGCATCAACAAGGCATTTGCACCCACAGAACTGCCGCTCACTGGATATTTCCTCTTCCTGTCGGACCATTCTCTGTAAACCCTAGAGATGGTTGTGCGTGAAAATCCCAGTAGATCAGCAGTTTCTGAAATACTCAGACCAGCCCGTCTGGCACCAACAACCATGCCACGTTCAAAGTCACTTAAATCCCCTTTCTTCCCCATTCTGATGCTCGCTTTGAACTGCAGCAGATCGTCTGGACCATGTCTACATGCCTAAATGCATTGAGTTGCTGCCATGTGATTGGCTGGTTAGAAATTTGCGTTAACGAGCAGTTGGACAGGTGTACCTAATAAAGTGGCCGGTGAGTGTATATTGCGATAAGAATATTTCATTTAATTATAGTAATTTAAACAGTTTAATAATCAGGCATTGGAGTCAGAATGTGAAAGTGCAGATCCTAAATAAATAATAGTAATAAATGTTGCAAGGTAAAGAGTAACAGAGGCTGTGGTATCTGCTACCAGATCTATTTCAGCTGTCAGACACCCACATGAACATATACTATAGTAATTTACAGTAAATACTAGAGTGTTTTTAACCACACTGACACTGACACCTCCAGTAGAGATAGAGATGTTGCACAATAAGCTCAAATGTGGCTAGAATTGGTTTTCATGTATGGGCGATATTTATTGCATCAACAAAAATGATTGAGGTCATGTCCGTGTGTTGTGCGGTAAGTCCATATATTGATTATTGTGACAGGCCTATTTACTGCTAATACGATTGACCTGTTTTGAATTCGCAAAGACTACTTTCTGAAGTGATATTATTAAGGAGATAGTCAGAATATAAACCCAATTTGACCTCAGTAGTGTTTTCTTGCAGGCTCTTGAATGCAGGCTGGATGTGCGGGTGGTTGAGGCGTCGGATCTCCTGAAACCTGGAGGGATCGTGTCCGCGTTAAATGAAGAAGAAGTGGACATCGACTGCTGCGTGTTTGTGAGCAGGAGTTTGCTGGTGAAGCTGGGGGTGTTTAATGGAGAGTGGGTCATCGCCTCTGTCCCGGGAGAGAAGGTAAAGTTGGTTTTATTTTCTCACATTCACATTCAATAAAATAGTAAAGCAGCATTTAAGAAGGCATTGAGGTAAAGTTGGTTTTATATTCGCACATTCGTTCAGTGACAACTTGTGACACGCTTCCTATATTGTTTACCATGGTACTTTGAATATTCAATTCATGTTGATTTATATAGCGATTTTTACAATGTAGATTGTGTCAAAGCAGCTTAACATAGTTCTAGTAAAGTCCAGATTTCAGAGTTTAGTTTAGTTCAGTTTAGTTTAGTTCAGTGTGGTTTAAATTTCACTGCTGGAAGTTCAAACACTGTAGAGCAAATACACCGAAGCGCAGCTCCAATAGTCCCGATCCGAGCACGCCAGTGGCGCCAGTGGCGAGGAAAAAAAACTTCACCAATTGACGAAGTGAAGGGGAAAAAAACTTGAGAGAAACTAGGCTCTGTTGGGCACGACCATTATTCTTCTGGCCAAACTTCCTGTTCAGAGCTGCAGTCTAGGTGCCGGAGGCTGGAGAATGCTGGACGTCCATCGTGGAGAAGCTGCAGGTGTGAGTAGGGCACCGGCGGGCGGTCAGGCTGGCCCACAGGATCAATGCGGGGACTCGTTTGTCACGATGGTCATTCAGGAATCAGTCTCATGCACTCCATTTCTCCATGACGACCACAGCATCAGCTCGGGATACGACCTGGTCCAGGATTATGGATACCTTGGGATCATCTCTTCACAGGTCTTGGATCACATCAATGGCGCTGCATAGTCTCTAGGGACCTCGGAATGAGTATCCCCAGGTGGAAATAGAGAATAAAGAAAATAAGTGTTATAGATGAAAATAGCAGTTAAATAAACAAACATAGAAACAAGCATGTAAAGCATATGAGTATTTCTAGCGAAATGTCTGGTGCATTAAGACAGGAGGAGTGTGTCCTACAGGTGGTTGTCAAGCCAGCTCACCTGCGTGGAGCACACTCATGCATCAATCGAATATTCGGTCAGAAATCACATGCAGGACTTAAAAACAGCATTAGCACCATTTATTTGACTGTGAACCCTGACAGTCATTGGCTGATATTATGATTTCACTATTTAGAATTAGCAAAGAATACTTTTCAGAAATTATATCTGATATAAGTCTGAATTTGTGAATATAAAACCAACTTTACCTCAATTAAGAAGGCTAATAGAGTTTAATTATCATGACTAGTGTTGTCCCGATACTAGAGTTTCCCACATTGATTTAATACCTTGAAAAATATCGATATTCGATACCATTTTCGATTCTGCAACATTAGAAGTTTGCAAATGAAGTAAAAAAGGAAGAAAAAAACAACTTAATGCTAACTAATGCTTATACAAGACACGCTAGCAGTCCTTAAGTACAAAAGATAATAAATTCCAGTATCGATACTAACTGAAACTAAAATGTTTCAGTATCGACATTTATTGATATATCGATATTTTTGACAACATGACATGCTCATGACATACTGTTACACATACACATGTGCATTATGTTTGTACCCATTACAGCTGATAAGCACATTTATCTCTATGTAACGTTAATTGTGACGTCTTCCCTTATGTGAGGAACCAAACAAATTTGCTGCTTTCAAAGTTGACACACATTTTTGTCCTTGAATATGAAAAAAAAAATCCTAAGCTTTAATTTGTTTAATACATGGACCTTTTCCACAAGCTGGTGATGGCGCATTTAACAGTCATCAGCATCCTTAAATTTGTGTTTACCCCTTATTGACTGTGAACAGTGTTATACTTTGATAGTCGTTGGCTGATAATATGATTTCCCTATTTAGAATTTGCGTATTTCTGAAATTATATTAAAGGAGCAGTATGTAAGTTTGACACCCAGTGGTTGAACTAGGTATTACATTCCTGGATCAAAACAAAAACAAGCGCAGGTTGCCAGATTGAGGAGTGAGTCTGACTATTGAGCCTAAAGGCTGATTTAAATTATGTTCTATACAAAAGCAACGGCACGCGATAGAAGGAATATTTTCCATATTAACAGGAGTTTTTGTCCTAACCAACACCTCGAATTGATATATTAGAAACGGCTTCTATTTCTCACAGGTGAACAACAGAAAACTGACAATGATCAGCTCAGGTACACCTCATGTGCTTTATTCAGTGTTAAATGCTAATAATGTGAGTTTGAATGCCATTTTACATGACATTTATTGCCATACTACTGAAAGCAGCAGCAGATAGTTCATTAGCATGTTTCTTAAATATCTGCACACATATTATGGTATTTTTATGCTTTAGAAGAGTCAAAAACTTGCATACAGCAGATTTAAGAAGGTGAAAGCGCGAATGTGTGAATATAAAGCAAACTTTTCCCCACTAAGGTAAAGAGGAGTCCTGTGGTGCAGAGTCCTGTTCTGGGGGAAGGAGAAGGCGGGAAATTTCAGCATCAGAAGAGAGCCGGACGTGTTCATCTGGTGTGCATTAAAGCCTTTGAAAGCGTGAGACGGGAAGAGAAAGATGTCGCTGTGGGCTTCGTATCTGCTGTGCAGTGGTTCAACCTGTCGGATGGGATGGCGGTGCCTGTCGGAAATAAAACCATCAAAATTAAGGTGAAGAAGTTTAGGATTGGGTGGCACGGTGTCTCAGTGGTTAGCTCTGTGGCCTTACAGCAAGAAGGTAGCTGGTTCGAGTCTAAGCTAGATAAGTTGGCGGTTCATTCCGCTCTGGTGACCCCTGATGAATAAAGGGACTAAGCTGAAGGAAAATGAATGAATGAATGAAATTTTACGATTATAAATCCAAAATCAAACAAAAAAAGTGCTTCAGGGGTAGTTAATGTGTCTGTGCTCTTTGGAAATTTATAAAGATAAACAATGAAATCATAAGTCCAAAGCACTCGAGATGTTCATGAAAAACTATTTCGAGTACCTTGGATTTATGATTTCGTCGTTTAAGTTTAGGATTATTCTGACTAGAGCTGCACGATTCAATGTTGTTGAATGTTGCAATAATAATATTTCTTACGATGTGACATTTCCTTAGAAAAATGCTATTTTTATTAGATGTTTTTAAATCATTTATTTATGTAATGATATAAAAATAAACCATTTAAAGACATTTTTCATATTTAATTAATTCTAATTCACACTAAAAAAAACTGTATAGAGGTATGTAAAATACTATGGGCCCTATCATACACCCGGCGCAACAAGGCGCAAGGCATGTATATGGCACGATTTGTTGCTGTTTTCAGACCAGCGCAGCTATTATTTTCACGTTTTGCGCCACGCTGTTTAAATAGTAAATCCATTTGCACCACTTGTGGACTCATGGGTGTGCTGGTGTGAAAAAAGGGGTGTTAAGGTGCGTTGTTGACGCGTTGCTATTTTGAGGAACTGAAATAGACAGCGCCATTGACCAACCTAAAGCTGTTAGTTATGAGCCTATGCGTCCAAACGCTTACACATTGCTTAATACACACAGGATGAACAGCAATACACAAATATCTTTACATATGAAAACAATTAAAGGATTAAAAGGTTACAAAAATGACATACAATCTACATAAATACATAATTCTTCACATCAGGGGGTTTGGAATCCTGGAGTCTGTTTATTCTTGACAATTTACTTTTGTATAATGTTGTTATTATTAGCAGTATTATTTATTATCTGCATATTTATATTTGTTTTAATAAAAACAAGTTTAGATTTGTCTGCATCACCATATGGGGCATAAGAACAGGACGTGTGTTTGGATATAACTCAGTGTTTTGAGCACACTTCGTTATTATTGTTCATTTATTGATTAGCTGGAAAGTAGAACTGAATTTAGGAATAGTTTTGAAACAAATCTTTGCGCTTAACAAATGAAATTAAACATGTAGGCTAATGGATGTCTTCAGTGGAGTGCGTACAACACGTTTCCTTACTCCACCAAAGTAAAGGAGTAAAGTAAAGAGTAAAAGTAAAGTGAAGAGAAAGTAAAGAGGCTGAATGGAGGAGGCTGGTTCTTTATCCTCGCGCTGCAGATGCTCTGTTTAACTGTTTTCTCGCTAGTGAAGCGTTCAGCATTCAGTTTTTCCACTTATTTGGCATGTAAATAGCAAATGTGCCATGGCGTGACTCAGTTGACTCTTGAAGGGAATGGGAGATGAGACTCTGATTGGTTTAATGCACGTTATGCTCAAAACACACCCAGAACTCATTAAGAGAATAAGCACAAGCCTGTTAGACCATACACCGCGGCGCAAACCATATTTTTCCATCCTTAAAATAGCGAAAGTGGATTGGGACACTTAATGCTTCTGCACCATGAGCTTTAGACTTTGCACTTAGATCATTAAAATAGAGCCCTATGAATGAGTGAAAACCTGATACGCAGATATTCTGATTCTGATTGGCTGTGTTCAATTTCCTCTCTCGTATCTTAGTCATATTACATACAGACTTTAACAAGTGGATACGTGCTATATCTCTGTCTGTATGGTAATATCCAGTGATGGCTGATTATTTTGTATCGTCCCGCAGAGGTGGAATAAAGGATCTTCACACACAGACCTGCAGATCTCCGCCAGCACATGTAGATGTTCTGCTCCACCGTTTGCAAACGAGCTGCACATCGAAACCATCATATCTCCAGACTACAGCGCTCACGGGCCCTTCGACAGTGTCCTCCACAAACACTTCAGCAAACCCAGGTTCATTTAACACCTTGTTTTCTGTCCCACAGGGTTCCCTTGCTTCTTGAAAGTACTTGAATTGGAAAGTACAGGCCTTGGATTAAAAACAAACACAGCTCCTTGAAAGTGCTTGAAATAAATTTGAAATAAAATTTGATTATTGTATTGTTGCTGTTTTATCAAATGAAATTTTGACACTCCTGTCAATTACGAATAATTAAGTGTTAGTGAAATGTTAAGTAGAGTAAGGACTTTCATGGCTCTACATATGCTGGGGTGTGAATTACAAAAGTGCTTGATTTAAAATGAATGGTGCTTTATAAAGTCCTTGAATCAGCTGTTCATGAAAGTACAGTCTCAGTTGATCCCTTCTTCTGATCTCCCCCATGTTGTGTTTGTGTTCAGGCTTGTCCAGGAGGGGAATATTTTGGCCGTCCCGACAGAAGGACATCCTGAGCTTATAGAGAACGGCTCTGAAGGCGTCCTCAGGTGCAGCTTTACCTTCATCTGCTCTTTAATCCTGAAATCACTGACGACAGGCTGTTGAATTATTAGATAATAATGCACACTCGAGGTTGTGATCCATTATTTTAGCCAACATATACAGTGCTCAACAAATATGAGTTCACCCATCACAAACCTCTCATTTAAACTAATATTGTCTATAGGAAGCTTTACAATATTACATTTGTGCATGTATACATTAGATTAGTCAGTACTGAAGCCAAATCTGGAGCTAATCTATCAAAATAACTCATGATCAGGTTTCAAATGTGGACATTCCACTTAGACTGCACTACTCAGTCACTGATGTCCTGTGGATTGCCAAAGCAAGTTCTAAATCCTCCATTCTGCTTTTATTGGACCTGTCTGCTGCTTTTGATACAGTGAATCACCAGATTCTACTGTCCACCCTCTCTTTGGAGATTTGGAGAGGTATCCAAAGCTCATCAGCTGGCCACTGGAGTACCTCAGGGATCTGTTCTAGGTCCCCTACTATTCTCTATTTAAACCACATCACTGGGAGCCATCATCCAATCGCATGGATTCTCTTATCATTGCTATGCTGATGACACACAGCTCTATCTTTCGTTTCATCTGAATGACCCCACGGAAGCTGCAAGTATCTCGCACTGCCTGGAGGATATCTCGGCTTGGATAAAAGACCATCACCTAGTGCTTAACCTGGCAAAAACTGAACTGCAACACCACACATGCAAAATGACTTCTTAATCCAGCTGGGATCATCCACCATTACCCCATGTAATTCGATGAGGAATCTTGGAGTGATCCTGGATGATCAGTTGTCCTTCAAAGAGCACATTGCTAGCACGGCTCAATGTTGCAGGTTTGCACTTTTCAACATCCGAAAAATTAGACCTTTCTTAACAGATCATGCTGCATAACCTTTAGCACAAGCTCTTGTCATTTCAAGGCTGGACTACTGCAATGCTCTTCTAGCTGGACTCCCATCCTGCACTCCTAAGCCTCTACAGACGGTTTTTGACTGTGATATAACTGAAATCATTCAGTGTAGTGATATGGAGCTGTAATGCACTCGAAACCTGCACTTTCAGATTTCAGTTAAAGATTAAAAGAGCAAACTATTTTATTTTTCTTAATGACATGCACAGATGAATTGTTCGGCACAAAACTAGCAATGTGAGCTAATGAAATCAACATGGTTAGTTTTGATTTCATGTGGACTTTAAAGACTGATCTTCATGCAGGTTTTGTGGTTTGCAGGTGGCCTGTGCTGTATTTCAGAGTAAAGCAGGTGTGTGGGTTTTCCAGCGAGGAGGAGGAGGTTTCTTCATGTCTGGCAGATTCCAGTCACACTTCACTATACATGGTGAGAAATGACGTTCATGGAGATATTAACACTATCAATCAGCACATCTTCTGTTCTATTATACAACCCCAAATCAGAAAAGGTTGGGACAGTACGGAAAACAAATAAAAAAAGAAAGTAGTGATTTCCAAATTGACTTTGACTTGTATTTCATTGCAGACAATATGAAAACACAAATATTTCATGTTTTGTCTGGTCAACTTCATTTCATTTGTAAATATACATCATTTCCTGTCATTCAGACCTGCAACACATGCCAAAAAACAGGGACAGGAGCAGTATAGGGCTGGTAATCAGGTAAATGGGTGAAATAATGATGTGATTTGAAGCAGGTGATGTCAACAGGTGATTGTAATTATGATTTGGTACAAAAGCAGCATCCAAGAAAGGTCTAGTCCTTTAGGAGCAAAGATGGGCCGAGGATCGCCAGTTTGGCTACAGATACATGAGCAAATTATTGAAATGTTTAAAAACAATGTTCCTCAAAGAATGATAGGAAGACATTTGGATATTTCACCTTCAACAGTGCAGAACATCATTAAAAGATTCAAGGAATCTGGAGGAATTTCAGTGCGTAAAGGACAAGGGCTCAAGCCTAACCTGAACTACCGTGATCTCTGATCCCTCAGGCGGCACTGCATCAAGAATCCTCATTCACCTATAAGCAATATCACCACATGGGCTCAGGACTACGCTGGCAAACCTTTGTCAAGTACCACAATACGTAGTTACATCCACAAATGCCAGTGAAAACTGCACTGTGCCAAAAGAAAGCCCTATGTTAACAGTCTCCAGAAGCACCAACTTCTCTGGGCTCGGAGGCATCTGGGATGGACCATCACACAGTGGAAACGTGTACTGTGGTCAGATGAATCAGTATTTCAGGTATTTTGGGGAGAAATGGACACCGTGTGCTCCAAACCAAAGAAGAAAAGGATCATCCAGACTGTTACCAGCATCAAGTCCAAAAGCCAGGGTCTGTCATGGTATGGGGTTGTGTCAGTGCCCTTGGCAAAGGTAACTTGCACTTCAGCGACGCACCATTAATGCTGAAAAGTACATAGAGATTTTGGAGCACAATATGCTGCCTTTTTTTCCAGGACGCCCATGCATATTTCAACAAGACAATGCAAAACCACATTCTGCACACATTACAAAGTCCTGGCTGTGGAGGAAGAGGATACAGTTTCTTGACTGGCCTGCCTGCAGTCCTGACCTGTTTCCAATAGAGAATCTGTGGCACATTTTGAAGCACAAAATGCAACAACGAAGACCCCGTACTGTTGCCCACCTTAAGACTTGAAGGAAGAATGGGACAAAATTACACCTGAAACACTTCATCACTTGCTGTCTTCAGTCCCTAAACGTCTTTTAAAGTGTTGTGAACAGAAATGGCAACATTACAAAGTGGTAAATGCTTTACTGTTACAACTGTTTTTGAAATGTGTTGCAAAAACTAAAATTGGGTTACGTGTTTATTAAAAAAATTTAATAAATCATGAGCAACACATTAAATAATGTTTGTTGTATTGTCTGCGATGAAATACAAGTCAAAGTAAATTTAGAAATCACTACTTTCTTTTTTTTATTTGCGTTTTCCATACTGTCCCAGCTTTTTCTGATTTGGGGTTGTACAATAGAGTGCAGAATATCCAGAAGTGAAAACACCATTTATTTCATTTTTTTAAAAGCAAAACTTGGCGTTTTAGTTTGGGGACCAATTCTCACCATTAACTATTTGCTTATTTGCAAATGATTATTAGAATATTGGCTGTTTATTAGTACTGATTAATGCCTTCTTCTGAAAGTAAAGACCATATTTCAGATCCTTATTATCCAAATTCTCCTTGTTATTTACCTTTGTGTTTTTGTCTTATATACGTTTCTGCATCAACATAATGTCTGTAATGTTGTGTTTCGCCATCTCATCGCTTGTTGGTTTGACTTTATAACCAATTGTAGTGCATTAATTCACCTTGTACATATTTACACATACAGTTGAAGTCAGAATTAATAGCCCACCTGTATATATTTTCCCCCAATTTCTGTTTAACAGAGAGAAGATTTCTTCAACACATTTTTAATCATAATAGTTTTAATAACTCATTTCTAATAACTGATTTCTTTTATCTTAACTAGGTTAATTAGGGTAAAGTTAGGGTAATTAGGCAAGTCATTGTATAACAGTGGTTTGTGCTGGAGACAATCCAAAACAAATATTGCTTAAGGGGGCGAATAATATTGACCTTAAAATGGGTTTAAAACAATTAAAAACAGTTTTTTATTCTAGCCGAAATAAAACAAATAAGACTTTCTCCAGAAGAAAAAATATTATAGGAAATACTGTGAGAAATTCCTGAATCTGTTCAACATCATTTGGGAAATATTCCAAAAAGAAATTACAGGAGGGCGAATAATTCTGACTTCAACTGTATGTATTCGAGCTGTGATTGGTTTTCCACAGGGAGGCTCCGCCCACAGTCTGTGTCCCTGCTCTGTGCTGCCGAAAGCTTCATCTTTCTGGACGAGTCTCAGTCCTCCTGGTCTCTCCAGCGCCGTGGAGAAACTGATCACCATCATCCAGCCTCACCTCAATGAAAGGTCTGTATTGTGGATTTACTATAAATAAAGTGCGCACATATATCTATAACTGTCAGTGCGATCGTGTGCTTTTTATACAGTTTCTATTATAATTTGCAGGTTAAGTGTAATTAAAGTGATGCAAAGTCAAAGTATAAATAGCAGAAGTCAACAAATAGATTTTCCCTACCAGCAAATATTAGTTCAAGTAAAAGAAACTGACACCAAATATATAAATGCAGACACTTATGTGCTATAACGTCGTCACTAATGACTAAATCTCTGAGGAATATCGACAAGATAAATGTAAACATTGCTGAATTGTAGCTCTGACAGGGACACGAGGGATTTAAATGACTGAAAATGGCTGCGGTTGCAGTATGTATGGATCACAAGTGCCCACAATATACAGTTTATAATCATATCTCTGTTTTGTTCTGTTAATATGTGAAACAAATATTGGTAGCTTGAAATAAATGGAAATATTGTGCTTTGTTTCTATGGAGAGCCGCCATTTTGGCTCATTGTTTTCTTTGCCCACACAGGTCACGTGACTGACAATGATCAATTAAAGGATTGTTCATTTTTAATGTAAATGTTACATTTGTTTTGTTGCAGCACTTTAACGTTAAAACGAGGCTGTTCGATTCTTCTGATGGGTCCGAATGGCAGTGGTAAAGTTACCGCGGTGAGAGCGGTTAGCAGGAGGCTACATCTGCATCTGATTAAGGCGAGCTGTCGTTTATTTCTCTTCAGCCTTTGATTTTTCTGCAGTCATGAACCTTTCTGCCTTACGTAAAGTGCTACACAAATATTAGTAGAGGTTAGCTTGCTATCAAACATGAGTACGCAGAACCCACAACTATTGGTGTGTAATTTAATCATTTTTTTAACTACTTTTATGTACTGCATAAAATATTTCCACATTTTAGTTTCTGTCAGCTTTGTGTTTTTGACTGTTTGTCTCCATCTTGTGTCTGAATAATGCGCAGGTTAGTGTATACTCCATCAGC
>CAIGQV010001161.1:467625-482363 GCA_903798115.1 Danio jaintianensis
TCTGTCAGCTTTGTGTTTTTGACTGTTTGTCTCCATCTTGTGTCTGAATAATGCTCAGGTTAGTGTATACTCCATCAGCTGTTTTAGTTTCTGTCAGCTTTGCGTTTAATTAAAGAATTAAGAAACTATTACAGCTCAGAACAATGTTTTGAGTCTAATCTTTATGTTCTGTGGCAAGTAGCTGTGTAATAAGCAGGATAAAGTACATACAGGTGGTTGCTTTTGCAGAATAAAGCCCTTCAGTCTTATACAATGGTGCTCCGATAAACCTGTCAGGCTTTATTCTGTGATAACAACCTCCTGGATGTACTTTATCCCTAACATAATAAATATGCACAGTAAACACACAAATCTTATGTAAATACAAACTTTTCTGAATGCGATTAATATTTGCCCAGCACTAGTTATTATATGAGTAGATTGGTAAAGATGATGAGCAATTCCATGCAAATGTCAACCTTGCCATACTAAAATAGCGAAACCCTTTCTAGGTTTTTTGCTTAGGCCTGTATTGTACAGTACTGTAAAAACACTGTAAAATGTCTCTGTCAATGTTTTCAAGCGGTTATAATTGATTCACCAAAGTCACACAAGAGCCAACTTCACATCCGTCACATCCATAAGCAAGCTTTTCCCTCATAAATGCAGAAATGTCCAATAAAATAAAGTCAGTCATGTTTGTTCTCTAGAGAGCAACTCTTCTCCTGCTGATGAGCATTATTTCTGTTGGGTTGTGCAGTTTCATTCACTGAATTTCTACAAAGTATGTTGTAGACTGTAAACTCGCAGACTTTTCTGCTCACATCCATAACGCATGTTTATTTCCCTCATTTAACATATTAAACATGTTCACAGATTGATGTTTCTCTGACCCCAGAACTCTGTGGTTTTGGAAAATATAAACAGATGTTTCAATATAATGTTAACATATACTTTCTCTTTGAGTTCTTACTGCAAATGTCACATCCATAACGCTGGAACTGCTCTGGTGTGTGCAGGTGGACTGTGTGGCTCTGTGTGCAGACACCGCAGCTGCCAGCGAGGCCAAGATCAAGTCTGTCTTTGAGAGGGCGGAGCTTCATCACCCGTGTCTTCTGTTGCTAAGAAACCTGCAGCTGCTCGGCCAATCACGAGACGGCGCCGAGACCGACTGCAGGGTCACTGCCACCCTTTGCCAGCTCATTGCTGCTGTTCATGCCAGGTGAGGTGCCAACACCTGCAGAGTTCAGGGAAATGCAGATGTTACAGGCAAAATATCATGGAAAAACGCTTTAAAGTGACACTTTTTTTTTTTCTTGAATATTACATATAGTCATTTAGTAGATGCTTTTGTCCAAAGCGACTTACGATTGAGGAAGCAATATACACAAGAAGTGCTAATTATGCAGAGGAACTATTTGTGCTCAGAGAGTTTAGTGCTAGAGTAACTGTGCGTTCACACCGATGGCGGCGAGAGTGTCAAAGTAGCCTGAAGTCATTCATTTTCAATGGGAGCCGGTGGTGATAAGCGGCGCGGCACGTCTTCGCCAGTGTGGGCGGTGAGGAGAGTTAAAATCAAGTCAAATTTATGGTAATGAGCTATGACGCAGTTCGGTGGCAAGCAATCGAAATGCAGAAGTCCACCGCTTGAGAGGATTCTAGAGCAGGAGTTTTCAACCTTTTAGGACACACGCCCCCTCCCCCCCCAGGTTTGTCCAATTTCACTCACGCCCCCCCCCACCCCTCCAGCGAGCCAAAATTATAATGCATGTGCAAACATCATTCATATTACTTGCTGCGTTTAAAGTGCGTAGCATTAATTACATTGAAACATAAATATATATTTCCTCATTCAGTGTGATGGCTGAGCTTGTTTCTGTGAGGACAACATGCTAATCTGTGGTTGGATTCCTGACACGACTAACCGTAAATCATCTTCCACTGTCAATAAGCGTGAGCCATAGCCTACTTGCTTTTGATTTACGTACAAACAGAAAATGCAAAGCCCTGACAGTGAGTACATTTACATAGACACCAATACTCCAATTTTATTATGATTAAGACAATACTCTGATTAAGAGTCTACCATGTAAACAGTGATTTTTGATGACTTTAATCCGACTTAAGTCATAATTAAACTAAACAGAAATGGAATTAAGACATGTGGAGTATGCATCTATTAGTGGCATTATTGAAGTAAACACCGCAATCAAACTATTACCGTCATGTAGGACTTTTTGCCATATTTTGCGACAAGATTCACACACACAGCTGTTTGACACTATTCTCTGCACCTACTGAGTCAGTAAGGGACCGCAGACACACACATCGCGAAATGCGGTAGTTTTTTTCTTTCCATTCGGCGTTAAATTCCATTAAAACAGCACTCTCCCACCAGTCCTTACTCCATACTCGCGTCCAATACCCCAGTTTGTCACGGGACATGAATGAAATGTTCATGAGTGAAAGTGAAACTGCCGAACTGCAGTTAAAGTCAAAAAACTAAAGATGAAACACCCAAAATTGCATGAGACTCGTGGAAACGTGGATAGCCTGGTTCAAAAAGCACTTCACGTAAACACCTTAATCATATTATTGTCTTATTCAGATTAAGGCAAATAACTAGATTACTGACGTCCATGTAAACGTAGTCAGTAGTGTCTTCAAAGTAAGTGAAAGATCCAGAAGGGCATCCTGCTGATTTGATTCAGAAGGACTCTTTTTTTTTTTTGTCATGCGTCTCACCGGTTTTACTTTCATTCACTGTCATTCATTTTAAAAAGCACTCGGTCCATTTTATTTGTATATATTTTACTGGAACGCATTAACTCTACAGGTGCCTGATAGTTAGATGTGGAACTAACGTTAATCAGATTCACTGTAGTGAACGCACAAAAATCATCATCATAATTTACTCGAGTGCACGCCTCAAATTCTCGCACCCCCCTTAATAGGTGCTGGCGCCCCACAGGTTGAAAACCCCTGTTCTAGAGAACACAGTTCTCCCCAAGGGTTTTAGTATTGCGGTCGCCGGATTTCCAGTTATTGACGATGTATTCTTACAGGGACTTAAATAAAAAAAGTTACTGGCGAGTTACTGATGTGCATTAATGTTATATATGTTTTTTGTTTTTTTTTTAAACTGGAATCTTACGCTAACTATAACGACAGTACAAAACAGCTGCTTCAGAATATGTCAGACATATGGACATATTGGATAAGTGGAGCAAAGCCACAGCACACGCTACAACTTGATCTTCCATAGTTAAATGAATTTGATAAAAGGCGCGCAACATTTTCATGCTAGAAAGCATGTTTTTTTATGCAGGAATGTAACTGATTTGCTGGTATGCTGCTGCGGCTCGTTTATATACGAGATCAATGTATCGAATTTTGACGCTCTCGCCGTCGGAGCTGAAGGCAGACAGCGTTGTCGCCAGGGCAGCCAGAGCGAACTTTGACGCTCTCGCCGCCTTCGGTGTGAACGCACAGTAAGAAGGGGGAGGTTGTTTTTTTTTGAGAGAGAAGAGTGTTTCTACAGGTGGTTTGTCAAGCCCACTCACCTGTGTTACAAATATTACCTTTCATGCAGTGTGTAATGTAGCTCTTGTTAATGTAAATGGGCTGCAAAGATTTTAAGATAAAAGTGCATGATAAATAATGTTATTGATTTAAAAAATAAAACCCATCAGACGTCAGGAATTATTTAATTTCCATAATATGCGCACTTAAAATAAGCTAATTCAAACATACAGTATAGTTGTTTTCATATGTGTTTATTTGTTAAAGGGATAGTTCACCCAAAAGTGAATATTTACCTACTTATTTACCTACTTACCTACTTAATATTTACGAATATTTACCTACTTTACCTACTCACTAAAGAGTATTACTAGAGATGATATTTTTGAAGAAAGCTATAAACCTGTAACCATTGACTTCCAAATACTATAGAAGTCAATGGTTACAGGTTCCCAGCGTTCTTCAAAATATCTTCTTTAGTGTTCAACAGAAGAAAGAAACTCATGAAGGTTTAAAACTACATGAGGGAGAGTAAACAATTACGTTTTTAATTTTTGGGTGAACTGTCCCTTTAAATGGCAGAATATGGGACCTTTAAATAAGTGAATTCAAACATATGGTTGTTTACAGATTTGTGTTTATTTGTTAAAGGGACAGTTCACCCAAAAGTGTATATTTACCTACTTTTTACTCACTCTCAGGTGGTTTCTTTACTCATTTGAACACTAAAGAAGATATTTTGAAGAAAGCTATAAACCTGTACCCATTGACTTCCATAGTAGGAAAAACAAATACTATAGAAGTCAATGGTTACAGGTTTTCAGCATTCTTTAAAATATCTTCTTTGGTGTTCAACAGAGTAAAGAAACTGTGAGAAAATAGTGAGAAAATGTAAATTTTTGGGTGAACTGTCTCTCGATCCGTGCTCTGTCCTGCAGTGTGGTGGTGGTTGGGTCGTTGAGCAGTCAGCAGGAGTTATCCTCAGATGTGATGGCGGCGTTTGTCCATCAGGTGGAGATAGAGAACCTGTCTGAGGACCAGCGGAGGACGGTGCTCTCCAGCCTCAGCGAGGACCTGCTGTTGGGGAAAGACGTCAATCTGGGCAAGATAGCCAAACAGACCGCTGTGAGACTGCTAACAGATCACCTAATTTGCGCGTTCAGAGTTTCCATTCGTTTCATTTCCTCTGAAGTCAGAACTGGAAATGACATCACACCTTTAAGGTCTTTGCACGCTGAAGTCTTAAACTTCCATATGCAGTTTTTTCATAATCATATCCGAAATATTCGTCACATATACACAAACCTTACACACCGACTCTAATGCGTATTAAATAATCCATTTATTTCACTCAATCTATTTTAAGATGTTGTTTTAATATTGTATTGTCAATATAAAAGCACAACTGTTCTTCCTTTCGTTAGATGTCACTGAAATTCAGTGAAAAGTCATTTTATTTGCTGTTCATAAGGAAGAACCCAAAAGAAGATATTTAGAAAAATGTTTGGAAACGGGTGACCATTGACTTTTTTTCTACTATAGATCTTTACATTTTTCAAAATATCTTCTAAAACAGTGGTCCTCAACCTTTTTATCACCGCTGACCGGTCAACACTTGACAATTTTTACTGCGTATTGGGGGGGGGGGGGACAGTTTTTCGTAGGTTGTAGGTTGCTGTCACTCTGATACAAGTTTTATTTATGGCAAAAATGACAAAGCACTCCAGTGTTTGGGTGTTCTGTGTTTGTCTGAGATAATTGGTCTACCGAAATGTGTATATTCAATACAAGCTGAAGCTGATCGGTCAATTCTTGTCACATGACTCGCGGTGCACTTGCAAGATTCATTCAACTGTGTGCGTCTGGAAGGTGCGCGTGCGTCACGCTGCTTGTGTGCGCAAGCTGCACACCTCCATTGGAAACAACGAACTTGTGCAAACTCTAGAAAAGACGTGATATGCGAACAGCCACTAAAAGGCATTTGCGATCTCCAGCAGTTGATCTTCTTGTACAGACATGCTAGATTCACCTGATTTGTTGATGAATGGGTTGCGGATCTATTCCTTGGCACTTCGTGGGTCCTTCACTGGGCCTTTTCCCCTTAGCAAAGAAACTTTCCAAAGACGTCTGTTTCTTACTCATTTTGCTGCTTGTGGGTTAAATTTGGCCGCTCAAGTGACCGAGATGTAACCGAGAGAATATGGTAATTTTTCAAAATAAAAGATTTTTCAAAATAAAAGATCGTTCAGACTCGGATAATAAATAAAACGGAAACTATTAATGATTTTCTTGTGCGGCCTGGTACCAATTGATCCACGGACTGGTACCGGTCCACGGCCCCGTGGTTGAGGACCACTGCTCTAAAATATCAGCAAAAAAGAACCGCTTTTAGGAGGGTACATAGTAAGTAAAAAAAAAAATTACTATAGTAAATACTGTAATGTTTTTGAACTATTCCATTTAAGAGTATTATACTGTATATATTATAGTATTTACAACTCTTTGTTAATGAATGCTGCACCATACAATAGTGACCTGATAAACTTTAATAAATACTGTAGTATACTTTAGTTTTTACTACAGTAAACTCTGGTGTAGTGTAGTATAATATACCCTAGAGTTGTAGAAAACTTAAATTTGTTTATATTACTATAGTTGTCGTGTTACCAAAGCGACTAAAATCACCACAACAGATTAGCGCAAGTACTTTGCTGTAGTGTGCTTGAAAAACACTCTAGCATTTACTATAAATTACTATAGTTTTTTTCTTTAATGCAATCCCCTTGTGAGCAGCTTTTGAAGTATAAATGTAATTCTCCATTTTTAGCGCACATTTCTGGAAGGACGTTTAATCGGAGCATATTACTATAAAGAATGGACAAATCTAAATTTCAGAAAATTAAAAACGCCACTTTCACATTATGTAGAAAAAAAATAGATATAAAAGAACAGATACTCATAGACTCAGAAAGAGGTGCGTTTTTAAACGTAGCTTAAAAAAAACATAAAAAATAAATGACTTAATATTCATTCATTCATTTTTTTTTCGGCTTAGTCCCTTTATTAATCAGGGGTCGCCACAGCGGAATGAACCGCCAACTTATCCAGCTTATGTTTTACGCAGCGGATGCCCTTCCAGCTGCAACCCATCACTGGGAAACACCCATACACTCTCATTCACACACATACTCATACACTACGGCCAATCTAGCTCATCCAATTCACCTATAGCGCATGTGTTTGGACTGTGGGGGAAACCGGAGCACCCAGAGGAAACCCACGCCAACACGGGGAGAACATGCAAACTCCACACAGAAATGCCAACTGACCCAGCCGGAAGTGTGATATGCACATCATTATAGCAGCATTTTTTATGACACTGTACAACAGTAATTAATATTTTTACAGTACTGTGACGGTTGGGTTTAGGGTTGGGGTTGGGGTAGACGTTAATAAAATACAATAAATAGGAAATTTGATAAATAATGTAAATAATTCTCGTTAACTTCCGGCCGCAACCATATCCGATCTAGCAACAACCGTTAATAAGCGGTAATACAATTTGTAATGAATTTTTTCCAAAGTGAATTTCAAACTTATTTTAAGCGATCTGAAGGCAAAGCAAGCTGTACAGAAGCTGGAAATATATTTCCTTGATCCATACATGTACACATAAACATGTAAACTGTCTGTAAAATCACTTTTTAGTAAGACATGTCATACTCTTTTTGGTTTTTAACATGTGTTTAGATATCCAAGTAAAATAAAGCCTAGTTCATACATTTAATCCGGAGTTTTCTTTTAAAAACGTCCTGCCGTTATCAGCGCGCAATGAATCTTGGGATGTTCAAGGTCGTGAAGGATCCAATGGTTGTGTCCTTCATGAACTGGGAAACGAAGGAAGCATTTTGAGGCTGCATTTGAAGGAGCCTTCGAATTTTGTTGAAAAGAGACAGCCTTCGTCGTGCCGTGATGACGCAGCGCCCTTCGAATGCGTCCTTCGGAGGATGCAGCCTCTGAAATGAGACAGCTAATGAAATTAAAATGTGTTATCATTTAAATGTACATAAAATGCACTTTAAAGTGTGACTGTACTGTGTAAATTTAACTGAGCTCGTTTATAATCATATTACTATAGTTTTTTTCTTTCTTTTATGCAATTTTCTTTCGGCTTACCTTTATTTATCAGGGGTCGCCACAATGGAATGAACCGCCAACTATTCCAGCATACGTTTTTCACAGCGGATGCCCTTCCAGCTGCAACCCAGTACTGGGAAACATCCATACACTCTCATTCCACATTTCTGGAAGGACGTTTAATCTGAGCATATTACTATAAAGAATGGAGAAATGTAAAACAAAACTGCTGAAAATGGCGCAGTGGGTAGCACAATCGCCTCACAGCAAGAAGGTTGCTGGTTCGAGCCTCGGCTGGGTCAGTTGGCATTTCTGTGTGGAGTTTGCATGTTCTCCCTGTGTTGGCGTGGGTTTCCTTCAGGTGCTCCGGTTTCCCCCACAGTCCAAAGACATGCGTGAATTAGGCCGTAGATTGTCCGTAGTGTATGAGTGTGAATGTAAGAGTGTATGGGTGCTGCTGAAAGGGCGTCCGCTGTGCAAAACATATGCTGTATAAGTTGGCGGTTCATTCCACCGTGGCGACCCCAGATTAATAAAGGCCAAAAAGAAAATGAATGAATGAATGAAAACTGCTGAAAATGAAAACGCCACTATGTCACGTTATGTAGTCAATATATATGTGTGTGTGTGTGTGTGTGTGTTGTTTCTATAGGGTTTTGTTTTAGGAGATCTTTGCGCACTTCTGACCAGTGCTGGAAAAGCGGCTCACAGGAGACTTGTGGAGATGTAGTAAGTGTTTTCACACCACTGGCTTCTATTTCTATAGCACATTTCATACACAATGGGGCTAAAATGTGCTTTACATAAATGGGAGTAAAAGTATAAGAAATAAAAACAACAAAGAATAAAAATGATAAAAGCAGATTAAAATGTGTTGAAAGGTTTTAAAGGAATGAAAAGGAAAAGAAAGATATAATAGTGCGATCTGTGGGACGCAGCACATTGCTCATTCAGTAAAGGCACAGCTAAACAGATGTGTGTGTGTAATGTTGGAGCACATCTGATCATTTCTGGAAGCTGATTCCAGCAGCGGGGGGCGCTGTAGCTGAAGGCCGATTCACCCTGCTTTGACTGAACTCTTTTAATTTACTTGATCCTAATAATCTGAGTGATTTATAGACAAGTAATCATACTTTAACGTCTATTTTGAATGTAACTGGGAGCCAGTGTAAAGACTTGAGGACAGGTGTGATGTGCAGTGATTTCTGTAGTGTGGATGTGAAGTGTGTGCTTGTTGTGTTTTGTGTTTGTGTGTAGTTTTCCAGAAGCTGTGAGTGAGCAGGAGGAGGAGGATCTGTGTGTTTCCGGGGTCAGTGTTACGTCTGAGGATTTCAGCTCGGCGCTGGACGTCCTGCAGGAGGCGCATTCACAAGCTATTGGAGCACCTAAAGTACAGTTACCTTGCTTTTTTTTGTACATTTTTTACACAGAAGAGTAAAACCAAGCTTTTAAGAGAGAACAGACAAAAACCCCAACAGTCAGACTTGAAGACCCGTGAAGTGCTTTGAAATGTGCATTTTTTTTGTTTGATGTTCAACTGAAACATGAAGAGAGGGCGGGGCATAGAGTCAAAGGAAAGTCATTTCACTCTGCGTCCATCTTTGAAATGCCTCTCGGGCAGTATGCTCGGGCATTCTGTCTGAATGGGGAAACATCAAATTCTCCAAAACTGTTTGCCAAGCTTAGAGTACGATACAGATTTGGAATCAACAATAAACCTAAACAACAACTGTCTCATAAGTTTTGTTTCTAAACGTCTGAATTAAACAAAATCCGGCATAATTTTAGGTTGCCAGAGCTTATGCGCACTCGAAAGGAACGAGATCACGACACCAACCTCATTTATGGCCGTCTTACACATTATCATCCTCTGAATAATGATGGTCTGACTGCGCTGCTCTTCTGAAGTAATTCACAACTTGGTCTTGATGGCGAATCTCCTCCAGAAATGACAGCGACTCTTTGTTTACTAGTTTGGGGGCGTTTCAGTAGTTGCTGTCATGTGATGTGCGTTTGACAGGATGGACTGTTCCTCGCGTTCGTTTCAGACAGATTACAAAACCAAAAAACTTTTGTTTTCAAGTGCACTTGGTTAACTTAAAAGCACAGATTTCAGGCTTTATGTGGATATATTTCTCATGTCTGTGGAGCAAGACACGTGTTTGTTGACCACCAAACTGTGGTAAAAGCACACGTGTGGTCCGAGCTTCTCCCCTAGAGAATATATCAATCTATAGCGATCGATGATTGGCTCCTGTACTAGTAGGAAGGGCTTAATTCGCCTTAATGACCGTTTTTTTTTCCCATTCAAAACTATACGAGTGACACGTCTTGTGTATTCTTGAATCTTTGATAGAGTAGGTCCTCCCCTTTAAAAAAAAAAAAGGCCTGTCAGATACTAAAGAGCATTTGATTGGTCAGAAGATTTGATGAGAAACTGAAGTATGAGGTGAAGCCCACCCACTAATAGCCCTGCCCTAAATGACTGATAGCCCCGCCCTTAAGAACTGATAGCCCTGCCCTAAATGACTGATAGCCCCGCCCTAAAGGACTGATAGCCCCGCCCTAAGGGATGGATAGCCCCGCCCTTAAGAACTGATAGCTCCACTCTAAATGACTGATAGCTCCGCCCTTAAGAACTGATAGCCCTGCCCTAAATGACTGATAGCTCCTTTCTAAATGACTGATAGCTCCGCCCTCTAAAGCACTGATAGCCAGCCCTAAAGGACTGATAACCCCGCCCTAAAGGACAGATAGCTTCACCCTAAAGGACTGATAGTTCCGCCCAAAATGACTGATAGCTCCACCCAAATGACTGACAGCCCTGCCCTAAATGACTGATAGCTCCACCCTAAATGACTGATAGACCCGCCCTAAATGAATGGTAGCTCCTCCCTAAAGGACTGATAACCCTGCCCTAAATGACTGATAGCTCCACCCTAAAGAAATTCCATGTGACCAGGAAGTGAAGAATAGTATTTGATTACAGATTATGAGGCCAACTGCATTTTTACAAAATAATGAAGTGCACAGATGCATCGTTTATAACAAGCTATATAATATTATAATAAGCTAATAAACTATATAGATATTAAAATAAGAAGAGTAAATGGTGATTTGATGGCTGATGTTGTGTTCGCTCCTCTTCTGTCAGATCCCGGCGGTGAGCTGGCAGGACGTCGGCGGTCTCCAGCAGGTGAAGAAGGAGATCCTGGACACCATTCAGCTTCCCCTGGAGCATCCGGAGCTGCTGTCGCTGGGCCTGCGCCGCTCCGGACTGCTGCTCTACGGGCCGCCGGGCACCGGGAAAACCCTGCTGGCCAAAGCTGTGGCCACCGAGTGCACCATGACCTTCCTCAGGTAACTTCTGCTTAATGTTTGAGTTTTATACAGTTGAAGTCAGAATTATTCGCCCTCCTGTATATTTTTTCCCCAACGGAGAGCAGATTTCTTCAACGCATTTCTAAACATATTAGTTGTAATAACTGATTTCTAATAACTGATTTCTTTGATCCTTGCCATGATGACAGCACATAATATTTGACTAGATATTTACTAGTATTCAGCTTAAAGTGACATTTAAAGGCTTAACTAGGTTAATTAGGGTAAAGTTCGGGTAATTAGGCAAGTCATTGTATAACAGTGGTTTGTTCTGGAGACAATCCAAAACTAATATTGCTTAAGGGGGCGAATAATATTGACCTTAAAATGGCTTTAAAAAAATTAAGAACTGCTTTTATTGTAGCCGAAATAAAACAAATAAGACTTTCTTCAGAAGAAAAAATATTATAGGAAATACTGTGAAAAATTCCTGAATCTGTTCAACATCATTTGGGAAATATTGGAAAAAGAAAGAGAAATTCACAGACGAATAATTCTGACTTCAGCTGTAGGTCAGAGAGTGAGTGGAGCAGGCTGCGCAATGTATTATATTAGCATCGACATCCACAATAATCACATCACATGATGCTCAGTGTCATGCGTTTGAGCCACAGTTCAGAACACATGGAGTCCTTACAAAGTTTAAGGTCTGCATGACATTTAAGTTCACTTAAATATCACATTTTCACTATCAGTGTTTCTATTAGCACTGTGGCCTCACAGCAAGAAGGTTGCTGGTTCGAGTCCTGGCTGGGTCAGTTGGCATTTCTGTCTAGAGTTTGCATGTTCTCCCCGTGTTGGCGTGGGTTTCCTCCGGGTGCTCCAGTTTCCCCCACAGTCCAAACACATGCACTATAGGTGAATTAAATAAGCTAAATTGGCCGTAGTGTATGAGTGTGTGTGTGTGTGAATGTGAGTGTATGGGTGTTTCCCAGTACTGGGTTGTGCGGACTTTAACCATAATCGAGTGAAAAAGTCTATAATTGGCTTTGTTTTTAAGCAGTGTGTGAATTATACATTGACCGTCACTAACAATAACAAGTTTGCACTCCTGCACCAATAAATGGATAGCCATGAAATATGTTTGAGCACAGGTGTTTCTTAAAATACAAAATATGCGTCTAATTTTACTTTAAGGTTAAATGTAGATACAAACACTTATTTTACAAGAAATATGTCTTATATAGTGTCTTTTAAACTATTTTCCTGCATAGACTGCTGGGCATGATCATGCAGTCACAATGGTATGAACTGTTATAGGCGTGGTCAAATGTACATTTATATGATCTATTATTTTAATTATGAACATTATCATTTAAGATCTAGATCAGAGTGAATTATTTCTCACTATTTAAAGGGCCAACCCCACATAAATCTTGTTTTGATGTCCTTCAGGGGGGATTAAGCGTTAATTGTGCCCCCCCCCCCTCTAATTCACACCCTGTGTTTAAGGTCTGAGCATTTCATGAGAGCAGGCTCAAGAAATAGGTTTGCAGCTTTAATAAAGATTATTCATTCATTCATTCATTCATTTTCTTTTCGGCTTAGTCCCTTAATCTGGAGTCGCCACAGTGGAATGAACCGCCAACTTATCCAGCATATGTTTTACACAGCGTATGCCCTTCCAGCTGCAACCCATCACTGGGAAACACCCATAAACACCTCTTTACACTACGGACAATTTAGCTTACCAAATTCACCTATAGAGCATGTCTTTGGACTTTGGAAACCGGAGCACCCGGAGGAAACCCGGGGAGAACATGCAAACTCCACACAGAAATGCCAACTGACCCAGCCGAGGCTCGAACCAGCAACCTTCTTGCTGTGAGGTGACAGTGCTACCCACTGCGCCACCGGGCCGCCCTTAATAAAGATTAATTGTATTTAATCATTTATACGCTGAAGTCTATATAGTGATTAGATTGTAGTAGAATCAGGAGTTACATTGATTTAGATTTAGCTAGATGTTTTTCTGGTTACACAACTATGCATGTTTGTTATATTTGATTGCAGGTCCATACTAAATCATCCCAATTCTATCTAATATTATGATCAGGTGTTTATTCATTGAGTTTTTTGGAGTCATCTGGTGCAGTTGTGTTCATATTGCAATCTACAAAAATTGTTTAGAGATTAAAAAAAATAAAATAAAATAAAATGTGTAATGTTTTGTTTTCAGTGTGAAGGGTCCCGAACTCATCAGCATGTATGTTGGTCAGAGTGAAGAGAACATCAGACAGGGTAAGAGCTGATGAAATAAACCTCTTTGTTTGTATATAGTATTTTTTTGTAACTTCCTTTTTAAATTGACCACAATTATTTGTATGTATTTGTGTATTTTATACTAGTCTTTTAGAGTTTTTTTTGAGTTATCTGTATAGACCCAGAGTCCGAATTTCGGAAGTCAGAATTATTCGCCCACCTATATATTTATTTCCGTTTAACGGACAGAAGATTTATTCAACATTTCTAAACATAATAGTTTTAATAACTCATTTCTAATAACTGATTTCTATTATCTTTGTCATGATGACAGCACATAACATTTGACTAGATATTTACTAGTATTCAGCTGAAAGTGTCCTTGATCCTTGATGAGTCATTGAAGCTAGACAAACATATCAGTTGGGTTATTGGCTCCAGTTTTTATCAACTCCGCTTGCTGTCTAAAGTCAAACATTTCTTAAATCCCACCACACTAGAGATGGCTGTCCATGCTTTTATTACGTCACAGTTAGTTTACAGCAATGCACTTTACTGTGGCATTTCAAAATCTCAAATTTCTCGCCTTCAGTTCGTCCAAAATGCTGCTGCGAGATTCATTTGTAATAGCAGGTAATATGACCACATTACCCCTCTTCTAAGGGGCCTCCATTGGCTGCCCATCCAATTCAGAATTGATTTTAAAGTGCTTTTACTGGTATATAAATCCCCTCATAATCTAGCCCCTACCTATCTCTCAGAGCTGCTGCATTTTTACACTCCCTCTTAGATCAAGTGATCAAAATCTTCTTTTAGTTCCTCAGTCCAGACTGAAACGTAGAGGGGACAGAGCTTTCTCTGTGGCGGGTCCTCGGCTATGTAACACTTTGCCCCTTGAGATCAGAATGGCTCCATCTCAATCTATTTTTAAATAACTCCTAAAAACGTACCCATTTAGCTTGGCTTTTTAATATTATTTTAATAATCCTTTCTACTGCTTCATTAAAAAATGTATTCAGTCGTTTCCCTTGGCTTATTTTTGTTTTTATATTCTCTTTTTATTTTACTTTGTCTTATGTACAGCACTTTGGTCAGTCTTGTGACTGTGTTTAAATGTGCTCTATAAATAAATGAACTTAGGCTTAACTAGGTTAATTAGGGTAAAGTTAGGGTAATTAGGCAAGTCATTGTATAACAGTGGTTTGTTCTGGAGACAATCCAAAACTAATATTGCTGAAGGGGGCGAATAGTATTGACCTTAAAATGGCTTTAAAACAATTAAGAACTGCTTTTATTCTAGCCGAAATAAAACAAATAAGACTTTCTCCAGAAGAAAAAATATTATAGGAAATACTGTGAGAAATTCCTGAATCTGTTCAACATCATTTGGGAAATGTTTGACTTCCTCTTTCAAACTTCTGAACTGATTTTCATGATGTTTATTGTATTGAGTGTGTTAATGTTTTTCTCTGTGTGTGTGTGTGTGTGTGTGTGTGTGTGTGTGTGTGTGTGTGTGT
>CAIGQV010001161.1:509015-519608 GCA_903798115.1 Danio jaintianensis
AAATCTCTGCAGATTTCCACAAATACTGAAACTTCTGAATCTTTTCCTGCCATTTTTTTATACAAATTTTAACTTTGACTGGCCATAAATTCCACAGATTTACAGCAGAATTAATGGAAAACACCATGAGTGAGCCGGAAACTTGCGTCCTGATGAAGTGAAGCGTTCCCACCGAACAGCAGAACACAGTACCTCAACCAGTAACACTCCTCACCGAAGCCCCATAGCAATAATGCTAGCGTCCGCGTTCACACACACCACACGGTCACATAATAGGACTTTCAGATGAAGGCTGACAGTATAACCGGCCCAGCTTTTATATACATGTCTCGCACATCTGACTGCTGAGCTCGATGGAAACAAAAAAACTTCAATTGTTTCAACTTTTGCTGGTCGAGCGTGACCCGACAGCCCAGAGAGAGATCTAGCAACGTTTGGATGCTACGTCCACGCTGAAGCCATTGTTGAGGGGCTCCATGTTAAATCAACATTGTTTGCTTTGAGGCCTTGTTTTTTTTTCTTTTTCCTCATCCAATTCTGTCTCTCAGGAGCTTGGCTTTAAAATATCTCCTACAGGAGTTGTGTGTATACATTTTAATCCACTTTAGGTTGCGTTTTTTTTTTTTTTTTATCAAGATGTCCAAAAATGGATGTTTACTCCACAGCTGAGAGGTTTTCTTCTTGAATTTGATTCATCCTTACAATGGTCCATTTTTTTAGATCGCTTCAGCTTTTTTACATGCAGTTTTTACATAGCTTCAGCTATAAGTCTTCAAAATATATCCACACATATGTCGGCGATCTTCATAACCAAACGTTAACAATATCTTGACTCTTAGCTTGAGTTGTTGTTGTATTTTGGGGGGCTGAGATGTTTCTAGTCTGCCTTTTTTTGGCCTCCTTTTGTCATGCCAATACAAAGAGGCCTACGTTATTGATCTCTGTACCAAATATTGGCTTTCTTTGAAGAAATTTAAACTGAAATAAATGGTGAGCATGCAATTTTCACTTACAAAGACTCACACATTGGATTAAACTTGACATTTTAAAGTAAATTAAATAGTATTTATTTTCCAATAATCGTAGCAACCTTGGAAAAAAATGACTTTTAAATGTAAAACAACTGCTTTAATGTCAATCTATATCAGTCAAATGATTACAAAACAGACGTATCTGGATTATAGACAACATATGTGTTTACCATAATTTACAGAATTACACCTACTAATTTTTTTTAATGTCAAATCTTGTCAGGCAAGTTCAGTTTCACAGTTTGTCCCCAAAATATCAATTAATTGCTAGTTTAAACCTTTATACCTTGCCACTATAATTCAAATCTCTAGGTTTACTCATTAAGTATTTAATAATTTAAAAAAATATCTATTTAGTACAATATTTTTTCCTGGGTCAGAATAAACAAATTGCTTAATTTTACGTAAATAATGCGACATATCTTCACTTTTTGTCCCAATAGTTTCAAATGAAGCATTAAAGGAGACTTCAACCCTTTCCATGTATAAAAAAACAACTTTTATACACTGAATTTAACACCAAAACATCCTTAAGTCTGCGTTGTAATGGGAAATAACTTTTAAAGACTACAGCACAACTATATATAAAAAAGAAATACAGCATAAATCAGTCCAACTCCAATTAAAAGAGAAAAGAAATCATTCAAATCAAGCAGAGCCAGTTTAGATCTCAGTGAATAGATCATAAATAAGCATGTCTAAACATTAAAACACACCATAAATGAATCCCAGCAATGATCAGCATCTTAATAAATTCCCCAACAGAAAGTGTTTCTTACCAATTGACTCCGCACATTTGTTAGGCTATGCCCCCTGCGCCCTGCTAAGCCACATATATGATGCTAATGGACTTATTAGTGTCACGCTAGAAAGTTCAACCAGGATGGAAAAAAACAAAATCTGCGAGACAATAGGAAGTGCAGCGGCTCCATGGGGCGACGGGGGGGTAGTGTTTCAACAGGACGACCCACTCAGCACTTCTCTGAGCGGGCAACAACGGATGATCCCGGCCTCTGGACCAATCACAGCGCTCCCTCACGCCGCTTCCATGGCAACCAGCGCCTCTCCCGTCTAAAAACACTGGCACAATGTGGAGAGGGGTCAGCCAAACTACCATCCTCTGTGTTTGACATGTGCAAAATAAACTCCTCTGAGTGCACATCAGCTGTATTTGTGCAGCTCGCAAGACAGTCTTAATGCTGAAAACATATTGTATATATATTTTCTTTGTCAAATATTTCCCAAATGATGTTGAACAGATTCAGGAATTTCTCACAGTATTTCCTATAATATTTTTTCTTCTGGAGAAAGTCTTATTTGTTTTATTTCGGCTAGAATAAAAGCACTTGTTAATTGTTTTAAAGCCATTTTAAGGTCAATATTATTCGCCCCCTTCAGCAATATTAGTGTTGAATTGTCTCCAGAACAAACCACTGTTATACAATGACTTGCCTAATTACCCGAACAGACTTCATCTTCATATATATATTTACATATTTCATTTTCTGTCCCTTTATTAAGATAAAAAATATGAAAAAATACATACACAAGTTTGAAAAAAATAAAAATCTGATTAAATAGTCATGCACTATTTTGATTTAGTGATGTTGCAGGTGAATTTAATCTCTGGTTATGATGCTGATGTGGTTGTGATTTCATCGTCTTGAATATGAAACTCTGTGATTGTCTAGCTTTAGTTTAATCAGGCTTTACTGAGCATTATGAACATCAGGATAACTAGAAAAACAGTAAGCAGGAGTCAGCATATGAATACCAGCAGGCTTTGGGGTAAAGCCCAGTTCACACTGTGCAGTTTTGAATGATCCTACACTGAAAAAATGAAAATGACCTTACATTTTTTTTAAGGGAAGTGGTTGCAAACTATTTATATGGGCTGAATTTAAACAAACTAATTAAATGTAGTAATGTTCAACTTAATTTGTTTGTTTACATTCAGCCCACATAAATTCTTTGCAACCGCATACCTTAAAAAAAAAAGAGTAAATCCAATGAATCACTTATTTCAGTGTATGTTATTGTAGCTTGTCAGACTGTACGAACATGATTCCCACCGTAAGTTCTCAATTTTCATAATGTCAGACTAAACGACAATCAAGATGCGCCACAACACGGACACAATTTTTATTGTAATTTTGCTCACAGCGCGGTGGCTCAGTGGTTAGCACTGTCGCCTCACAACAAGAAGGTCACTGGTTCAAGTCCCGGATGGGCCAGTTGGCATGTTCTCCCCGTGTTGGCGTGGGTTTCCTCCAGGTGCTCTGAAGGAAACCCACGGGGTCGCCACAGCGGAATGAACCGAAAACTGTTCCAGCATATGTTTTACGCAGCGGATGCCCTTCCAGTCGCAACCCAGTACTGGGAAACACCCATACACACTCACATTCACACACACACTCATACACTACGGCCAATTTAGTTCATCCAATTCACCTATAGCGCATGTGTTTGGACTGTGGGGAGCACCCGGAGGAAACCCACGCCAACATGGGGAGAACATGCAAACTCCACATGCTCCACAGAAATGCCAACTGGCCCAGCCGGGACTCGAACCAGCGACCTTCTTGCTGTGCTAACCACTGAGCCACCGTGCCGCCCCTTTCCAGCAACATCGCAGCAATATTGGTCCAGCTTTGAATAGTATTGCCTCTTGCGCCGTTAAGCCTGGCAGTTGTAAGAGTCTGAAATCTTCGAACAGAATTTCATTGGAGGGAAAATGTTATCGCAACAGCCATTAAATGCATGTCGATGAACTTTATTGACATTGTTGATTTTAAGAACACAGATTATTAATACAGGAATCTTTTGGGATTTCCCAAATTTGTCTCAGACGACCAAACCGTGACTGAAATCGCACAGTGTGAGCAGGGCTTAAAAGGTTTCATGAAGTTAAAATAAAGTTTTTTGGATGTTAGTATCACTATTGCTCGTTTTTAGGATATCTATAAGCTAGTGTGCTCCAAAACAGTGACAAGATTTGTGTTTAGAAGATATAAAACTGATATAAACGTGTAAAGCTTGCAGTTTGTCACTTCCTCCTAAATGAATCAATGTTTGTTTTTTTTGACGTCACCTCATACTTCAGTTTCTCATCAAGTCGTGACCAATCAAATGCTCTCTAGTATCTGACATGCCCCGCCCAACTCTTCCCATTGGCTGTTCATTTGATGCGCTTGAGGTCAACCACTCTCACTGGCAGAGCTGTAAGAAAAACAAAACGCTATTGGCTGTTTTTTTTTTTAAGGGGAGGAGCTACACTCTGCCTCGCCCTCTATTCGTGTTTCGGTTGAGATTACGTCAAACATCGAATAAAAATGCACATTTCAAAGCACTTTACAGGACCTTTAAATATATGTCGCCATTGTTGAGATCCATATGCTTATTCCTGCTGTCTAACCACAGGATTATTATTATTTGAATTTAATTATTACAACCCCAAATCAGAAAAGGTTGGGACAGTATGGAAAATGCAAATAAAAAAGGAAAGTAGTGATTGACTTTGACTTGTGTTTCATTGCAGACAATATGAACACACAATATTTCATGTTTTGTCTGGTCAACTTCATTTCATTTGTAAATATACATCACTTCCTGTCATTCAGACCTGCAACACATTCCAAAAAACAGGGACAGGAGCAGTTTAGGGCAGTAATCAGGTAAACTGGGTAATAATGATGTGATTTGAAGCAGGTGATGTCAACAGGTGATTGTAATTATGATTTGGTACAAAAGCAGCATTCAAGAAAGGTCTAGTCCTTTAGGAGCAAAGATGGGCCGAGGATCGGCAGTTTGACAACAAATACATGAGAAAATTATTGAAATGTTTAAAAACAATGTTCCTCAAAGAAAGAGAGGAAGACATTTGGATATTTCACCTTCAACAGTGCAGAACATCATTAAAAGATTCAAGGAATCTGGAGGGATTTCAGTGCGTAAAGGACAAGGGCTCAAGCCTAAGCTGAACAACCGTGATCTCTGATCCCTCAGGCGGCGCTGCATCAAGAATCCTCATGCATCTATAAGCCATATCACCACATGGGCTCAGGACTACGCTGGCAAACCTTTGTCAAGTACCACAATGCGTAGTTACATCCACAAATGCCAGTGAAAACTGTACTGTGCCAAAAGGAAGCCCTATGTTAACAGTGTCCAGAAGTGCCGTCAACTTCTCTGGGCACAGATGCATCTAGGATGGACCATCACACAGTGAAAAATTTCTGATTTGGGGTTGTATTATTGAATTATTATAATAAGTAAAGTCAAATCAATGCTACAAACTCAAAATGAATTCACTGGTAAGATCAGGAAATCAAACCACTACATGATAAGATCATTTGATGAGATTTCATCTCATTTCTCTTGCTGTGATACACAGTCCCATGGTGTGAATGAAACAAGGGAGTGAATTCAAGCACTACTGAGTGCATTAAAGAAAGAAAAGTTGTGTTTTGCTGGTTGATAAATCCTTCAGAAGGCTTCCTGGTCAGACCCTGTTATAGTTATTTAACACGTAACTATCTATATTTAGTGATGAAACAAAGAGTTTTTCTGAAATGTATGAGCAATTCCATGCAAATGTCAAACTTGCCATGAAAAAAGCGAAACCCTTTGTAAGTGTTTCTGTGTAGGCTTGTATTTTACAGTACTGCAGAAATATTCGAAATGCCTCTGTCAATGTTTTCAAGCAATTATATTTGATTTACCAAAGTCACACAAGTGCCAATTTCACATCTGCCGCATCCATAAGCAAGCTTTTCCCTCATAAATGCAGAAATGTAAAAAGAATAGAATTGAGACTGCGCCTTACTCTGTCCGTGTAGTTGAGTCTGGTGCAGTGTGTTTTCTGCTCTGTGGGGGGCGCTGTGGAGACGCACCTGTAAGAGACGGTAAAGAGAAACCCAACACGCCGAGAGGATTTTAGCGCACAGACTGCAGAGGATAGCCGTCTGAGAGGGAGGGAGAGCTGGGGGAAACCTGCACTGCATTGCAGATCCACATATATTAGAGGAGCAGACCATAAACTCCCTTCATCCTCACTGTATGACTAACACAAGGGGGAAACACTTCCTCAAATCTGCCTAATAAATATTCATTCATTTTCTTTTCGGCTTAGTCCCTGTATATATTAGGCTGTGTAATAAGCTAGACAATGTACAGTCCTCTAGTCATTAGCACAAAATAACCGTCCCAGTCATCCAGATGGTTTTTTTTTTGCGATAATCCCCACCTGACTTAACTTCCATCAAAAGTACAACCTTCCCTTTAAAGAGAAGAAGTGAATATGATGATATCTTGGTGTTACTCGAATTGTCCTCTTCCTCTATTTTAGTTATGCGTTGAGCTGAAAATCTTGCAAGCTGTGTTTCTACAACTTTCCAACGTTGCCACACTTTCATTGGCCCTCCCATGTATGTAAATGGTTGAATGCACGTTTAGTTTCTAATAATTATCAACGTTGCATAATATAAAATGACTGTAATTTCAACTGTACACTGTTAACAATCTCCCGTACAATCTACAGTAACTCACTGTAAATCAATTACAGCTAAAATACTGTACTTACATGTATAGCACCAGTAATATTTCTCTATATGTGTTTACAGAATTGTATGTGTATCTTTACTGTATTTAGTAATTTTCACAACTTTAAAATACAGTAACATACCGCAGTAACCGTCCCACAGTAAAATACAGCTCATATTACAGTTAAATACTGATAAATAGTAAAAATCTCTAACCTGGATAAAAGTACATTTCCTTAACATATATATATATATATATGGTTGATAACCGTAAATTGACTTCCTTCATGACGCTTCACCTTATAACGCATACAGTATTTGTTGACATTACTACGGTTATTTTTAGTTTTAATTTCATCAATTATGTACATTTGAGTTTTATGTTACATCTAATGTTGATAAATAATGTTTAATGCATTACTTTAAAGTAAAGTAATGCAATAAACAGTAGGCGGCACGGTGGCTCAGTGGTTAGCACTGTGGCCTCACAGCAAGAAGGTCGCTGGTTTGAGCCTCGGCTGGGTCAGTAGGCATTTCTGTGTGGCGTTTGCATGTTCTCCCCGTGTTGGTGTGGTTTTCCTCCAGGTGAATTGAATAAGCTAAATTGGCCGTAGTGTATGAGTGTGTGTGAATGAGTGTGTATGGGTGTTTCCCAGTACTGGGTTGAAGCTGGAAGGGCATCCGCTGTGTAAAACATATGCTGGAATAGTTGGTGGTTCATTCCGCTGTGGCAACCCCTGATAAATAAGGGGACTAAGCCGAAGGAAAATGAATGAATAAACAGTATTAATATGTTTATCTGCTTGTGGGAAAAGCTTTTGAATCATTATATGACTTTCTCATCCAGCATGCTTATGGTCGTGTTAACATGTCTGTGTACCAAATGAAAATGATGAGTAGATGTTCGTACTTCAAAAACACAGGTTTACAATATTATAAATTAATGAAATACGGTAGTTAACCGTAAAATGTAAAAACTTTCACAGTTTTACCGTATTTTAACGGTAAAGTTCTGGCAAGCACAGCTGCCGTTTTATCAGTGTACATTTACAGAGTTTTTTAAAGTGTGAAATGAACTTTGGAGCCTCTGGTTATTACATCTATCCAAGGATTAAACAAAAATGTATGTTTTTATATACGCCTCAACACAATACGCACACAAGAAGACGGATCTGAAAATGGACACATTTTTGTTCTGTATCTTCCTATAAGGAAGGAATCTTCTGTATAAGTTGCAGATAATGGGAAATTTGGTAACACTCCATCAGTGTTGCAAAGTCTGTGGTTTTCTGCGGAGCTGGGCTACATTTGTACTGTTACTTCGGGTGCTTTTAAGTTTTTAAAAGAGGAAACAAACCCAAAATCAGTAGTAAATCAGTAGACAGTAAATTTAACTGGCAGGGACCCTCCTGATATCTCATATAAGCCAATCAAGATTCCCCAAACTTAATTTCACTCGAGGGAAACAACCTAACATGATTGGGTAACTTTTACGTTACTTTTCATTAGCAGACGCCAAGTTATGTTACACAGATCTGGCAACCCAAGTCGAGTCAAGTTAAGTTTTATTGTCATTTTGCTACATGTGGAAATGTGATGTCTTGCAGGACCACGGTGCTACATAAGTAAACATAATCATAAATATTAACACAACACAGAACGCAGGAGTTATTTTAAACCTATACATACACTGTTAATGATTTTTGTAAATTAGACAGTATTTAACTGTAATATGAGCTGTATTTTACAGTAGGACAGTTACTGCGGTATGTTACTGTATTTTAAAGTTGTGAAAATTACTGTATATTTTACAGTAAAGATACACATACAATTCTGTAAATACATATACAGCAAGATAAACGGTGCTGTAAATGTAAATACAGTATTTTTGCTGTAATTGATTTACAATAAGCTACTGGTGAACTGCTGCCAAATTTACTGTAGATTTTACAGGAAATTTTTAACAGTGTATACTGTCACAGTAATCTAACTATACTACTGACTATACATATATAAATACTTAACTATGCACATAACCTGAGAGACATGTATACAAGTACTTTTACATAAGACAGAACAATATTGTGTGAGATATTGTGCAAAAGAGGTATTTAAGGTTGAAAAAGCAAGTAGTGCAACTTGACTTTTGGTACATTCACATTTAAGGTTTCCTTATTGAGTCCGTGTAAGATGGAGTTTAAGTAAAGTGTGCGGTGAATATGGAGAGAAGAAGAGTGTTTCTACAGGTGGTTTGTCAAGCCCCCTCACCTGTGTGAGGCACATTCAGTATTCATTGTATTCAGTATCGAATGAGATCTAAACAATATAGCCAGGCAGTAATAGGAAAAAAAGTGTGTTTGTAAACCATGTTAGGCCCATATGAAACAAAAGCATAAGAAAGCAAAAGTAAATATATATGTAAATATAAACAAAAGTAAACATATTTCAATTCAATTCAATTCAATTCATCTTTATTTCTATAGCGCTTTTACAATGTAGATTGTGTCAAAGCAGCTTCACATAGAAGATTATAGTGAATTGGAATGGTGTCCGTTCAGTTTTTAGAGTTTAAGTTCAGTTCAGTTCAGTGTGGTTTAAATTTTCACTGCTGAGAGTCAAAACACTGAAGAGCAAATCCATCGATGCGCAGCTCTACAGGTCCCGAACCATGCAAGCCAGTGGCGACAGCGGCGAGGAACGAACTTCACCAATTTGCGAAAGTGAAGGAAAAAAAACCTCGAGAGAAACCAGGCTCAGTTGGGCACGACCATTTCTCCTATGGCCAAACGTCTTGTGCAGAGCTGCAGTCTAGGCGCCGGAGGCTGGTGAACGCTGGACGTCAGTGAAGACTCGTCTGTCACTGGGGTCTCACAGGAATCAGTCTCATGCTCTCCACTCCTCCATGACCACCACAGCAGCTCCTCAGGATACGGCCCGGTCTGGGATTATGGAAACCTTTGGATCCTCTCTTCACAGGTCTTGGATTGCATTAGTGGCACTGCATAGTCTCTGGGGGCCTCGGGATGAGTATCCCCAGGTGGAAATAGAGAATAAAGAGAATAATTAGCGTAGCTGCTGTTCATAGTGTATATAAACGAGATGCCAAAACCTGCGTGGAGCAGATTCATGCATCATACCGTTATGCAATGCATTGAGTGTATGCTTTGCTAAAAAGATAGGTCTTTAATCTAGTGTTGAACTGAGAGAGTGTGTCTGAGCCTCGAACATTATCAGGAAGGCTATTCCAGAGTTTAGGAGCCATAAATGAGACCACCTTTACTCGACTTTGCTATTCTAGGTACTACCAGCAGCCCTGAGTTTTGAGATCTTAAAGAGCGGGTTGGATTGTAGCGAGACAGAAGGTTGGTTAGATAAACAGGTGCTCGATTATTTAAAGCTTTATAGGTAAGAAGCAATATTTTATAATCAATACGGAACTTAACAGGCAGCCAGTGTAAGGAGGATAAAATTGGGGTGATATGATCATATTTTCTAGACCTGGTAAGAACTCTGGCAGCTGCATTTTGTACTAGCTGAAGTTTATTAATAGAGGATGCTGGGCAACCAGCGAACAGAGCATTACAGTAATCCAGCCTAGAAGTCATGAAAGCATGAACTAGCTTTTCTGCATCTGAGATGGATAGCATACTTCGTAACTTAGCGATATTTCTCAGATGAAAGAAGGCGGTTTTTGTGACATGGGAGATATGATTTTCAAAGGTTAAATTGCTGTCTAGTATAACACCCAGATCTTTTACAGTAGAGCTAAAGCTAACTTTGTGTCCCTCTAATTGCAGGTGGAGTTGTGAGATCTGCTGCGTACAGGATTTAGGCCCAATAAGTAATAATTCTGTTTTGTCTGAATTTAAGAGAAGGAAATTGTTGGTCATCCAGTCTTTAACATCTTTAATACATTCAGTTAGCTTAGACAGTTCAGACGTCTCATCAGGTTTTGTTAAAATATATAATTGAGTATCATCTGCATAGCAGTGAAAGCTGATCCCGTGTCTTCTTATAATGTC
>CAIGQV010001161.1:524608-537600 GCA_903798115.1 Danio jaintianensis
CTTCTCGCAGATACTGTGTTACGTCAGGGAGGACGAGGACCAGGTCTGTTATTGCGCCTCTGGCTCAATCTGATCTGTTTTCAGCTCTCCTCGTGACGGCCCCTCCCTGGCATATCCCTTTGAAGAAGCTCCTTCTTCTTTGGAACAGGCACCATCTGGCACCCGCGCCCAGATCTCTGGAATCACGTGTAAGGTCCATAGATGGAGCGTGGAGGACTTAGGTGACTTACCGGTTCGGTGGTTAACACCGTCACTCAGGCTAGAGCACCCTCTACGAGGCATGCCTACGCCCTGAAGTGGAGTCTATTCGCTGTGTGGTGTACTTCTCTCCGAGAAAGACCCCGGACATGCCAGATCAGTGTGATGCTTTCCTCCTTCAGCTGGCTGAGCTAAGGCTGTCCCCTTCGCACTGAGGGGTTGGCGTTACAATCATCCCCGCTCTGAGGACGCGGGGATGGCGGCGCGCTGGGAAAGCATCGCCTCATCATTCAGTTCCCAGAGGGGCGAGACGCTGGTTAATTAAATCAATCCTGTCCCCCTCTCATACCCACTTGGAGATCTCTCTTAGGAGAGGTCTGCTCGATCCACTCGACTCAGTATCTTTAAGTTTTCTGTCCAGGTAGACAGCTCTGCTGGTCGCGTTGGCATCGGTCAAGAGGGTCGGGTATCTGGAGGCATTTTCGGTCAGCGAAGTGTGCCAGCAATTCGGGCCGGTCCACTCTCACGTTTTCCTGAGACCCCGGCCCACCTATGTGCCCGAGGTTCCTACAGCGCTTCTTTAGACTATGTAGTGAACCTGCAAGCGCTGCCCACGGAGGAGGCAGACCCAGACCCTTTCTTGCTGTGTCCTGTTCGCGCTCGGCGCTTGTGACCGCATTAGAGCTTACGACTCTAAGCAGCTCCTTTTCTGTTATGATCGGCAGACGGGAAGTGCCATATCCATTCTGAGGTTGGCCCACTGGATAGTGGATGCCATCTCCCTTGCTTTTCTATGCCAGGGTGAGCCGCGTACCCCGGGAGTGAGAGCGCACTCGACTAAGAGTATCGCCTTCTCTTGAGCGTAAGCACGCGGCGCCTCTCTAACAGACATCTGTAGAGCTGCGGGCTGGGCGACACCTAATACATTCGTAAAGATTCTATAATCTTTGAGTGGGCTGATTTTCCTCACGTGTGCTGGATACGCCAGTGAATGAGGAAATTCAGTACGGTGTTGAAACACGCTTGCTGCGCCTTTCTCTCTAAACACAGAGATTCGTGCGCTTATTCACTCTGTTCAGTTGAGTTCCCCATTTGGCGAACCCTGCAGAGTTCCTCCGAGGCCCCCAGCATCTGACTCAGCGGAGGAGTCAGGTGCCTGGCCCATTACGTAGTTGGCATGCCCACTTGGTCAGCCCGCGTTCTGGGTATAGGTGCCTGCTATGCGCGATCCCCGCTGGCGATCCCATATGCTTCATTCAGCCACGGTGTAGTTCCTCCTCTTAGGCGGGCCCGTGTCTTCCCTCCCCGCTAACCATCCTTCATATGTGTTCTCCCCCTTTTCAGGGTTAGTCCATATGTCTTCCTGCCACCAGGTCTCCCCATTGGGCAGCAGGTGGCCTCCGCAGCGTCCTCCCTATCGGGACTGCACGCTTCCCAACGTACTGTCGTAATTTAAAATTCCTAGTATCTTAACTAGGTGTATTTTTTACGACTCCCCAAAAAATATAAATAAGCCTTTAAGTGCTTCACAGGTAAGTAAGGTAAGTTAGGGCCAGGGGACACGTTGTTGGGCTGCGTCTCTGGTGATGATGGTGCGCTCACGCCGGAGCCTGGCAAACCTCTCACCAGCGACGTGGTAAGGTTCAATCACTGTGGCGTTTTCCATAGATTTCCCCATAGTGGAAGTTTCCACATAGCATTGTAGTTCCCCTCCCGCTGGGGAACGTAACGGTTACTAAAGTAACCCTCGTTCCCCGAGGGGGGGAACGGAAATGCTATGTTCCTTCGCCACAGGGATTGCGCCTTAGCTGACAGCTGTAGTTCGGCTTCTTCAGCTAGAAAAGGTGTGGTTGTGTGGCACAGCGGGCATTCTTATTCACAAGCTGATTATGATTGCTGCCAGCTGTGCACGCTGACACCGCCAACTCATTGGCATTTCATTGGCCCGTTTAATTACTCTTCAGAATGATTGGCTTTCTGACGAAATCCCCATAGTGGAAGTTTCCACATAGCATTTCCGTTCCCCCCCTCGGGGAACGAGGGTTACTTTAGTAACCGTTACGTTCCCCAACAGCTGAGTCAAGCTACCAAACCTGCCAATGAAATGTTGAGGGAGGAACTGAACACTATTGGCTGAACACTATTGGCTGCTTGTGTGCTGATGACATCACTAGCTACGTTTCCATCCACCTATTTTTATGCGCATTTTGGATATGCGCATAAAAAATCGGTTGATGGAAATGCTAAGATGCGCATAAATTTTGAAAATGCGCATAAAAAACATATGCGCATAACTGAGTAGGATAAACCTTTTATTCAGTAAGAAAAGCTGCGCATAAACTACGATGGAAACACTTTTACCGAACAAATTCCAGTGTGCGCATTAAAAAAAGGTCATGTGATTTGGTTATAAGAGATCATGTGATGATAAAAATGTTTGTAAATGGACAAACCAGCAGGATGAGCACATTGTAAAGCATCTGAAATGTTGTTTTGGTCATTATAAAATGCCGTAACTATTTCAGTATTAGTGTTATTATATTATTAATGACCTCCAGAATTGTTAAGAGCGTCTGTGCTTCGCGTCTCACGCGTTCACTGCGTGTCAGCATTGCCTTCTGAGGCGCAAGTCATTTATTAAATAAAGACAATATTCACGCAGCTTCTCCGACCGCAGCAAATTCCATTTTTACTGTTGATATTTGGCGCCAGTTAATCAGGAAGTGACGATTTTGTTCTCTTTGACTCGTTGGATGGAAACGCTGCTTTATTCGCACATCTTTTATGCCATATTCCAGTTTTGTGCATAAAGTTAATTCGCATTTTTGGATGGAAACAGCTATTGACAGCGTTTCAAGCTTTCAAGGGAGATTTTAAAAACATTTAAATGAATAAATGAATCAATCGCTCATCTGCAAGGTTCAAGATGACGACGATGATGTCACGAGACGAGGCGAGATACGAGACTGGGTTCACGAGACGAGATTTTTACACTATTTTTAAGAAATCCTTAATGATGAATTATATGAATGGAAAATCGTCTTTTATTCAACAAAAAACCCCCCACAAATCGCAAAACTATTTAGGTGCTTTTTTTAAATCAACTTGTACTGAATGTTATTTTGCTTCTATTTGAATGAATTATACGCAGTAAAGGACATGCAAACACTGCTAAATATTTTGCTAATAGCCTATGTGAATGGAAAATAATCTTTTTATATGTAAATTTTAAATATTAGCAAAATATTTGCTAATATTCATTCATTTTCTTTTCGGCTTAGTCCCTTTATTAATCAGGGGTCGCCACAGCGGAATCAACCGCCAACTTATCCAGCATATGTTTTACGCAGCGGATGCCCTTCCAGCTGCAACCCATCACTGGGAAACATTCATACACACTCATTCGCACACATACACTACGGACAATTTATCCTACCCAATTCCCCTATAGCGCATGTTTTTGGACTTGTGGGGGAAACCGGAGCACCCGGAGGAAACCCACGCGAACACGGGGAGAACATGCAAACTCCACACAGAAACGCCAACTGCCATAAATCAGTTTCACTTTCATTTAGCAAGATTTCATGTATCCCCCTAGACTCACTCTGAGCTTCTGGATGCGATCATGCGAATGTGAAGTAAGGACTGATAAGAGAGAGTTGTTTTAATGGAGTTTGATACCGCACGCCAATAAAACAAAAATAAAAATCAGCTTTTCCCGGACAGCATAAACATGCGTTCTTTGATGATGATGTGACGATGAGTCTCCAGGAGATCATTCAGTGAGTGTGTGTGTTTGTTTGGGCGCTTAGAAATGTGTGTGTCTGTGCTGCTATACTGACTCGCTAGGTGTGTATGTCCTGTCGCAAAATGCGGCTAAAAGTCCTTCAAGGTGTTTATAGTTTGACTACAGCGTTTGCATATCTGCACTTCAATAATGCGACTAAAATAGGAATACTCCTCGTCTTAATTCCATTTGTGTTTACGACGATTATGACTTTCAGCATATCTGAAGTGCTATTCCATTGCATGGATACGAACCATAATGTGTGAGGCTGCAGTTGTAGCCTATGTTGGACGCGGCACCCACTGAACTCAGGTGAAAAAAACGGTTATGTCACACCCACCCGCCCGCCCAACCGAGAGACAAGCGCAACTCCGAGGCCAGCCTGGGTTGCCAGGTGTGTGCAAAGCACTTGATCTGCAGATCAAATCCAATCCTGCCTCCAATCTTCAATGCTAATTTCACCCTCACGCTCCATCATAACATCACAACTCACGAGACAACTTTTCACCTCGACGAGAAATCTCATCGCGATTTAATCTCGCGAGATCTCGTCAAACGAGATCTTGTCACACCCCTAATATCTATTCACCTTATTCTTCACGTACGAGCGGGCGCAGCCATTTTAATCTTTTTGGCTCGAGACTTCCGCTCTCATTCACTTCCATTCATTTTTAGCCGTTAAAAAGGGCTAGTTCTGCCGCTTGATGTTGCAAACTGATCTTTTCTTATTATATCATTCTACTTTGTCTGTATAGTCATGCAAACACTTGTTTTTAGAGCAACTTGTTTGACCGTTTTCTGCCGTTTAGTATTCCTAGTCATTTCTCCCATAGGCGACTGAATCGGAAGTTCTAAAACAATCGCAAAAACGAGCGCACTTCCGCATTGAAGAATAAGGTCAATAATACCCTGACGATTCCTAAATATCTGTGTATTTCTTTCTAACGTTGTCTTTTTTTGTTTTACAAAACAGAAAATAACTATTTCTGAGAAAAGAGTACCTCTACCTTTAAGTACCATATAGGTCAAAATTACTGCATGTCGGTCTGCTTCTTTTTTCGCCGTGACTTTAAATATGCGTGCCTTTTTTGCCTAGCAACTTCCTGCTAACATAAACATAACTTTCTGATAGCAAAAACATACATTTTTTTCAGATATATCTTTCAAAACTGCATATTCTGTGCCACGAAATAGCTCCTGTTTGAAAGTGAAAATGAAAGCGAGGCCGAGACCTTTGTGGGTGTTCTACTGTCTTTACATATTTATAGGTTGTATTACCAAAAAGATAATATTTTTAGGGTAATGGTGTCATAAAATATGATGACAGACATTCAAAGCTTGATTTTAATATCTCAATAGAAGCTTTGAATGTAAATATGACGTGACAGTATGACGTCTTATATGAGAACGGTCAGAATGACCAGTATGGTAATACTCGTGTCCGTGTTAAAGCACAATGAAGCGAGTGCATCGATGCCCATTCTGACCAATCACAGACGTTTCTGTTGAGCTCCTGAGCACAATGGCCATTTAGCTCATGCAGATATGCTCTCTCATTGGCTGCAGCTCGTCACTACATCTGACCGCACGTGGGGTCGAGTCGGCCGACTGCTCTGGAATATTCAGCATGCTAGATATTGGATTTCCGTCTGCGAGGTGTCGGCGACGCGTCAGTGAGCCTCTTTGATGTGTTGTTCAGTAGTTCACACATAAAGACTGCCGAGCGCCGAGCACCCCCAGATTTTTCCTCGATCACAGCCCAATCTGTCGGTGAGCTCGTTAACTTCCAAATCAGGAAGTTAATGCTACTGCAGAGCAAATGTGGACTTAAATAACAATATAATAAAATAATAATAATAAATCATGTCTAATAACATAAATGAAATAGCTAATAATCGCACACACATGCTGCTGTAAGTAATATATGTCGGTCCTGGTGCAATGTGGTGCCAGGTGCGATGCAAGATCATTTTCACATCCTGCACCACGTTGTTTAAATAGCAAACGCATCTGCGCTCATGAAAAGGAGGTGTATTAAAGCACATTGTTGGCGCATTGCTATTTTGAGGCAACAGAAACAGACAGCGCCATTGACCAACTGAAAGCTACTCTAAGGTTAATGGCACAGTTACTTTTAAACATTTTTAATTTAAAAAGCATGTTAACGATTCAAAATGTGCATACACATTGCTTATTACACACACAGGGATGTGCAGCAGCACAGAAATAGCTTTAAATATGAAAAGTTGAAGGATAAAACTGCAGATGGTTTTTGACTTCACGCATGAGCAGATCTGTTTTCTCACTAGTGAAGTGTACAGGTTTTCTGATTACAAAATTGGTCATGTAAATAGCGAAGCCACCAAACCCGCTCTTACAGGTAATGGGAGATCAGTTTATGATTGGTTTGATGCACAGAACAAACTCATAACTAGGGTTGGGTACTGAAACCGTAACCATTGTGGACCGGACCGAATCAGCATGTAAATTTCGGTGCCTAATTTCGGTTCCACTGGTGCTCCGACAAGGATGTAAGAAGCATCAAGGGGTGCATCAAAGGCACACATATGTACGCATTGTGTCACACCATCTCTAAACATTTAATTCTAAACAACTTTGAGGGATACAGACACCATCGGCGATGTTAGGGGTTTGTTCTTGTTGTTTAGGCAACGCGCGCAGTACAGCGCATCCGGTGAGCGACTCCTTTCAGATTCATCAACATGCATGATCGCGTTCATCAAATTTGCTTAAGCGATCTAAAGTATGGCTATATTTTACAATATAAGGATTCTGACACAGCAACATGAAGCAGATGCTTTACAAAAGTTGCGTGTAAGGGGGGAAACACGTCAAACTAATGAAACATTTGAGGGCTCATGGAATCAACTTAAAGGCAGAGGAATGCACGGTCTTTGACAGCTGTGACATCATCTGGCACTTTCACTGAGTACGTTTACATGGACACCAACACTCCGATTTTAATATGATTAAGACAATACTCGGCGTGCGGTATCAAATTCCATTAAAACAACACTCTTCCACCAGTCCACCATATTCTCATCAAATACCTCAGTTTATCACGGAGCATGAACAATATGTTGCTGAATGAAAGTGAAAGTGCCGAACTGCAGTTAAAGTCGAAAACATTAAAAATGAAACACCACATGAAACTCCAGAGGAAACGTGGATAGCGCGGTGACGCAATGACGTTAATGGATCTATGTGCTATAACATGTAAAACGGGATCATGAAAGGAACATTCAAAAAGCAACTCACTTAAACACCTTAATCATATTATTGTCTTATTCAGATTAAGACAAATCATTAGATCACTGATGTCCATGTAAATGTAGTCACAAGCCCCAACCCTAGAAAAAAGGTGCTTCCTGATTTTGATGACAGCCTTTCCACAGGTTAGTAGCTAATGTAATGTTAATTGCATAATGCAAATCTTAAATTCATGCAAATGATCAAAAGAAATATATTAATGCAACTCAAATATATAATAAATGAATTGATGTTTACTTTAAACTTTAATTATATTGTTCAATTAAAATGATTAAAATATTTTTGTCTAATAATAAAAGATTTTTCTAGAGTCATCCTCCATAATTTTGTGGCTCAGAAGTATCGGTTCAGGCACCGTTTTGGCACCGGTACCGTTTTAAAAGCACCGGTATCGAAATAACCCCAAACTATACCCAACCCTACTCAAAACTCATTAAGAGAATAAGGACAACCTGTCACACCTGCTGCTTGTTCTCCCACTCCCAGTCACCACTCTCAGTCACCATCCACCACGCACCACACCCGTGAACTCTCACCTGAATACTAATCACCATCACCTGCACCCGCAATCACCAACCAGCATATAAACTCACCTTATTCATTCATTCAGTGGCTGGAATCAGACACGCATGGTCTACTCGTCTTCTCTCCTGTCTTCTCCTGCGCTCTTCCATGAATGTCCTCAACCTGTGAATGCCATCAGCATCGATATAAGGGAAGTGACTTTGTTTACGTGGGCAATAGCCTCTGAACTGAACTGAACTGTGTGTGCGTGTGAGATTGCTCACCCTCTTCGACACCATTCACCAACTTCACCTAATCACGATTGTGCCTATCACTTGAATAAACACCCTTGAAGTTTGACACCTCCTTGTCTTCCTTGTGTGACCGTGACACAACCCTTTTAGACCAAGCCAGGATTTTCTCACCCTTAAAATAGCAAAAGTGGATTTGAACATGCTTTAAGTGCACTTGCACCATCAGCTTATATCCCTAAAATAGAGCCCGTAGTGTGCCAGCGCATGTACAGTTGAAGTCAGAATTATTTGTCCTCCTGTATATTTTTTCCCTCCAATTTGTTCTTAACGGAGAGAAGAGTTTTTTTCTTCTTATTGCAGTTCAAATTCAATATTGAAATAAAGAGGTTGGACTTGAATAGAGTTTTTTTCACCCAGCCCCTTCCTGCGATTCCAACACACACAGGTTGCCAGATTGAGGCTTAAAGGGTGCTTTCACACTCGGTTCAATTGCCTGGACCGTACCCAAGTTCGATTGTCCCCCCCTTGCCACCTTCTCGGTTGGTTTGTGTTCACACTGTCTTTTTTCCTTCTGAACCCCGGTACGCTTGTGTCATCGAGCTGCTGTTGTGTGTACGGCTGTTGCTAGGTGACGGACACGAAAGCAAAGCGCCAAAATGGAAAGACGTCTGCACACATCGCGGTCGTTCTGCTTGTACTGAATCTTTTGGTTTTGGACATACAGAAAGCGACTCACGTCTATCTGCCGCAAAAATATTATAAACGTTCAGAACATAACGCGATGTCTGCAGAAGCTGTTTTTGGAGGAGAGAAGCAGACATTATCACTGTGTTTGCCCTGGCTCAGTTCCGCTTGTCACCAAGATACAGTACATGATACACAGACACACACACACGAATGAACTTTATGAAAACTGAAGTTTGCACGAACCGTACCCCAGACCACCTCTTTCAGACAGACTCGGGAACGGTTCACGGGTGCGCACCCGAGTTCAGAAGACACATTCACACTAGATAAACGTATCAAACTCTGACGTCAAACGAACCCGGGTGCGGACCAAAAGTGTACAGTGCTCCCTCGCTATAATGCGGTTCATGTTTCGTGGCCTCGCAGTTTCGTGGATTTTTTTGACATGCTTTTTTTCTACAGCGCATTGTGTTCTGTGTCCTGATTAGCGCATTGTGTTCTGCATCCTGATTGGCTGTAGACCATTGTCAATCAATCTCCTCCGTGCCGTGTCTCCTGTACAGTACCGAATGCGTTCAGCTTGCCAAATTTACATAAATCTTCGATCGCTAGCAGTGTGACTCTGAAGTGCTGGACTATATGTTTGCAAGTTTTCTGCCCACAATGTCGACGAAACGATCTGCATTGTCAAATCACCAGCGGTAGCACCCAAAAGGCAGAGGAAGATGCTAACCATCGCACAAAAAGCTGGGCTTCTGGACATGCTAAAGGAAAGTAGAAGTTACGCGGCTGTAGGGCGCCATTACGGACTCATTAATCATTCTATAATACTGGACTTATTTAACTTTGAGAGTGTTTAAACGAGAGAAAAGTGTGAAAATGCTAATACCTGTCTGAGAACAGTGTATAAAGTGTGTAGTGAGGGGTTTTACAGCCTTAAAACTTCTAGAATAATTCTAAAAAATAAAGTGGACAACTTCGCGGATTTCACCTACTGCGAGTCATTTTTAGAACGTAACTCCCGCGAATAATGAGGGACCACTGTATGCTGATCATCTCATGTTTACGTTTGCAGTATTTGTATTTCCTAATTAAAAACCACCTTGTGTGAATTTTTACATCTCTGAAGCTGCGTCTCATTTCGAGGCTGCTGCTGTCATTCATGAAACACAATGTTTTCGGCTAAGGCAACCGGGGTGATGAAATATAATTGGGTAAACTAGCAGTGGGCGGAGTTACACAAATCAAAACAATGTGCGTTTCAAATGTGATATGCTAGAGTCAGTTATTATTCTTTTGGAATGCGCGTGCCGTTTCAGAATGCCACATTGCACTTAGTTCGGAATGGCTCATCCCTATGCCCTAATCCAGGGGTGCCCAAACTCGGTCCTGGAGGGCCGCTGTCCTGCAGATTTTAGCTCCAACTTGCCTCAACACACCTGCACGGATGTTTCTAGAAAGCCTAGTAAGAGCTTGATTAGCTAGACCAGGTGTGTCTGATTGGGGTTGGAGCTAAAATCTGCAGGACACCGGCCCTCCAGGACCGAGTTTGGGCACCCCTGCCCTAATCCCTTCAGAGGGACCCTCCAAAAGGATTAGGGCATAAGGGTGAGCCCTTCCGAATGGAACCCAGTGAGACATTCCGAAACGGAATGCACATTCCAAAAGAATAATAACAGACTCGAGCATTGTTTTTCAGATAAACAAGTATATCTAATTAGCATGTGTCTCAGATATCTGCAAACATATTATGGTATATTTACAGTTAAAGTCAGAGTTAATAGCCCCCCTGTATATTTCCCCCCTAATTTCTGTTTAACAGACAGAAGATTTTGTTCAACACATTTCTAATCATAATAGTTTTAATAACTCATTTCTAATAACTGATTTCTTTTATCTTTGCCATGATGACAGCACATAATATTTGACTAGATATTTACTAGTATTCAGCTTAAAGTGACATTTAAAGGCTTAACTAGGTTAATTAGGGTAATTTGGCAAGTGTCACGATCACCAGCGATCCAGCCTGTGCAGAACTACACATGTGCCACTGATATGAACTACAACTCCCAGAAGACTTTGCACTCGTCACTCCTGCTACAGCTGACAATCATTCAGACACTGACACACACAGCTGAAGCTCATGATTGACTCATTATTTGGACTATTTATACACCTCACATTCTCACACACTTTGCTGAGTCTTGTTCACTGTTAACCTGTAGCGTTACGAAGCGTTAATCCTGTCTAGTCTTTCTGTGTTTTGATCCTTGCCTTGCTTTCCTGTTATTGATTCTTTGCCGCCTGTACTGACCATTCACCTGTTTTTGACTACGATCTTGGATTACATTTATGCTCCTGTTTGCTACCTGTTTGACCGTTGCCTGCCTGACTACTCCTATTAATAAACTGAGTGTGGATCCTAACAGTGGTTTGTTCTGGAGACAATCCAAAACAAATATTGCTTAAGGGGGCTAATAATATTGACCTTAAAATGGCTTTAAAACAATTAAGAACTGCTTTTATTCTAGCCGAAATAAAACAAATAAGACTTTCTCCAGAAGAAAAAATATTATATGAAATACTGTGAGAAATTCCTGAATCTGTTCAACATCATTTGGGAAACATTTGACAAAGAAACAAAAAGAAAAATCACAGGAGGGCGAATAATTTGGACTAGAAAGTCTAGCATTTGCATAACCTGATAGCAGCTTGTCTAAACTAATGACATCAAACGGCTGTTTATGAAATAATAAATAATAACTGTGTGTTTAGTTTTCCTATCAAGGTATTTATTTGAAACCCTGTATAAGCCAGCGCTGGCTGGAGAGAAAGCATAATTAGCAGGAGACATCAACTCTCACTTTAATCAAACGTGTGTCCCAGAGAGCTCAGAGGATCAGAAGGGCTCTAATCAGATTAACAGAGCCATCAGAGAAAGTAGACTACAACCGTCTGAAAGAGTCGGAGCAATTACAGCCAAACTAACCCTCCAAATGAATGCTGGAAGTTCAGCTCGGGAATAAATGACATTATAAAATCAACTAAAAAAGACAACCTTATATATATTTTTGTTTGTTTCTCCAAAAAAGCAATAGAACAAGTTGATCATTTACGGGTAATTGTGTTTTTTTTGTATATGTAAGAAGATTTTTGTCAATACATTTCTAATCATAATAGTTTTAATAACTCATTTCTAATAACTGATTTCTTTCTCTATGCCATGATGACAGCACATAATATTTGACTAGATATTTACTAGTATTCAGCTTAAAGTGACATTTAAAGGCTTAACTAGGTTCATTAGGGTAAAGTTTGGGTACTTAGGCAAGTCATTGTATAACAGTGGTTTGTTCTGGAGACAATCCAAAACTAATATTGCTGAAGGGGGCGAATAATATTGACCTTAAAATGGCTTTAAAACAATTAAGAACTGCTTTTATTCTAGCCGAAATAAAACAAATAAGACTTTCTCCAGAAGAAAAAATATTATAGGAAATACTGTGAAAAATTCCTGAATCTGCTCAACATCATTTGGGAAATAACTGAAAAAAAGAAACAAAAATTGCAAATAATTCTGACTTCAACTGTATGTGAATAGCCATACCTAAAAGTATAAAATTGCACAGTATTAAATGCTTCAATGCAAATTTAATAATTGAATTCACATTTGAATTTTTTGTACTTTTATACAGAGCAACTTATGTAGGATATTAATAACAATTAAAAACAAAAAACTAAAATAAGTACAATTGTAATTTAAAATTACAGTATGATCCTGTAATTTACATTTCATTTAAGATAAGAAAAGTAAAACCTTGCCTTATGATATGATATTATTAATTTCATAAGTAAATTCATTCATTCATTTTCCATCGGCTTAGTCCCTTATTTATCAGAGGTCACCACAGCGGAATGAACCGCCAACTATTCCAGCATATGTTTTATGTAGCGGATGCCCTTCCAGCTGCAACTCAGTACTGGGAAACCCCCATACACACTCACATTCACACACACACACACACACACACTCATACACTACGGCCAATTTAGTTTATCCAGTTTACCTATAGTGCATGTGTTTGGACTGTGGGGGAAACTGGAGCACCCGGAGGAAACCCACGCCAACATGGGGAGAACATGCAAACTCAGAAATGCCAACTGGCCCAGCCGGGACTTGAACCAGCGACCTTCTTGCTGTGAGACCACAGTGCTAACCACTGAGCCACCGTGCCGCCCTTCACATGAAAATTCCACATAAAAAAAAAAAA
>CAIGQV010001161.1:553328-568520 GCA_903798115.1 Danio jaintianensis
GTGTGTGTGTGTGTGTGTGTGTGTGTGTGTGTGTGTAGTGTAGAGTAATAATAATAATAATGACTGAGGTAAAGCTGATGTTATATTCGCACATTCGGACATTCTCCCTAATAATATAGTTTCAGAAAAGTATTATTTGCAAATTATAAACAAGGAAATCATATTAGCAGCCAATGGCTATCAAAGTACAACATTGCTGGTCATTTAAATAGTGCTAATGTTGTTATGGAAGTCAGACTTACATGTGACATTCAAATTAGCATTGTAAACAATGTAGGTATGTTAAAGCAATATACAACATATGTTAAAATGAACGAATGTGCGAATACGAAACCACCTTTACCTCAATATTTTATGTACCACAGCAGTACAATAAATTATGATAGTCTTTGTATATTTATGTATACAAATCAACAGATCATTTAAGATGTGAAATGCTAAATTAAACATATACGAAACCATTTAAGCAGTAAAAGCTGATTTATGAAACACAGAGATGGATACAATACTGCATGGTTATAGTTCTCCCTAAATACATCATTTCATTAGTGTAAAAGGATTTTCTCACCGTTGGAGCGGCGCACTATATTCTCCAGGAAAGTGTTCTGAGGGGCCACCAGTCCTCTGCGTCCCCCCGCCATCCCTGCACCTCCTGCGGTCTGAGATCAGCGCTGAAGAGCCTCCTGCTACATGATTCTGGAGGAGCAAAAAAGAGTCCGGAGAGGGGATGTGTGTGTGCGTGTGTGCGTGTGTGAAGAGACCTGACATGTGCTGCTGAGTCTAATTACCGGTGAACAACGGAGACATCTGTTGGTGAGACACAGGATAACAAAACAAAAAACTGCGGTGAGGTACCAATTTGACCAGCCTGGTTTAAGCTGGACATAGCTGGTTTTAGCTGGGCTCCCAGTCTGGCTAGGCTGGTCAAGCTGGTTTTAGCTGGTCATCTTCCAGCCTGACCAGCTAAGACCAGGCTGGAAATGACTGGAAACCAGCCTGGAAATGGCCAAAACCCCTCTAAAACCAGCTAAAACCAGCCAACCATCCTAGGCTGGTTTAAGATGGATTTTTCAGCAGGGGTCATACTCTTTTACGTTAGTAAATAATATATATATACTATAGTTCAATTCAAGTTTATTTATATAGCGCTTTTACAATGTAGATTGTGTCAAAGCCGCTTAACATAGAAGTTCTGGTGAAGTCCAGATAATAACATTATTAATTAATTATTATTATATATATTAATTATTACTGGGGTAATATAAATGTTCGTGTTTTAAAGACATGGCATGGAAAAATATAATTTAATGCAGTGGTTCTTATCCGGTCTGAGACCCACTTTATATCGTATATCAATCAGGCAGTGAAGATCATTGATTTGTAAAGAAATCAGATCTTAAACGTGGCGATTTTGTAACGGCGCAACAGTTCACCGGAAGCGCTTGGGCTGGCTGACTGAAAATTAAAAGTCCGTGTGCATACGTACCCCAAGTAAGTTAATCCACTGAAAAAAAAATGTTTGTTTAATCTTCAATCAATCTGAGCATTTGCTTGTGTGTTTGGTCTTGGCTCCTTCTCAGTTGATGTCAGTTTGAGGCTTCAGCCACTATATTCTTAGCTACGCCCCTCTTACTTGCTACGAGGGAATGATGCAGCCCCGCCCCCTACTCAATTTCGCATACTATTCGTCCTAAATAGTACTTGAAAATAGAATTAGTGTGTCCCAAATCGTAGTATGTTGGTTCCCAGATGGTGCTGGAAGTGTAGAACGTAGAACCGTCCATACTCTGACGTGAATTGGATTAGAACTACAAACGCGGGTGAAAAGTGTAAATAAACTACAAACATGTCGGACCCGCGAGACCAACCGGAAAGTAGAGAGGCTTCGGTAAAGATGTTCATTCATTCATTCATTTTCTTTTCGGCTTAGTCCCTTTATTAATCTGGGGTCGCCACAGCGGGATGAACCGCCAACTTATCCAGCATATGTTTTACGCAGCGGATGCCCTTCCAGCTGCAACCCATCACTGGGAAACATTCATACACACATACACTACGGACAATTTTAGCTTACCCAATTCACCTATACCGCATGTCTTTGGACTTGTGGGGGAAACCGGAGCACCCGGAGGAAACCCACGGGTAACACGGGGAGAACATGCAAACTCCACACAGAAATGCCAACTGACCCAGCCGAGGCTCGAACCAGCGACCTTCTTGCTGTGAGGCGAACGTGCTACCCACTGCGCCACCGCGTCGCCTCGGTAAAGATGTTTGTATGTTAATTAATATCTATCCCACTAGAAAGTATTCAAATCACGTTTTCTGTGTTACATTTAACATTTACATTTAAATCTTCAACAACAATACGGAACTTTTATAAAGACGTGTTTGGACATTAACGTCTGAATGCATAATTATACAAAGACCTGAGGAGATTTCTCTGCATGAAAGACTCGTGAATGGCAGATTATCCTGCTGCTGCTTCTCCAATAAGGGAGGAAATTAAATATGACAGAAATGTGGATGATTGACAGGGCTCATAACTAAGCAATAGGAGTTTATTAATTTAATGTATTTCACTAATAGTCCCTCCTTTTAATTTTCGTGCATTTGTTTTGTATTCATTTGTTAAAAAATATGTTAGAATTTAGTTTTACTTTATTTGTGTTGTTTAATGAAAATGAGTTTTATGGTTGTTTGCCGCGCTACGTCATTTCCAAAATTTACAATTTACAAATGTTGTTAAATGTTTTAATAAGCTTTTAATATGCAATGATATTGTTTGTAAGAGCGTTCTATATTAATTAGGAAGGGTTTTTTTCTTTGTGTGGATGGATGAAATTAATCGTTTTTACTGAGCACAGTTGATTGAGTGTGTGTGTGTGTGTGTGTGTGTGTGTGTGTGTGTGTGTGTGTGTGTGTGCGCGTGCAAGTATGTAAGTATGTATGCTAAACACAGTGATTTTGTCTGATCATGTTAGGTGGGAAAATTTACAAGCAAAATCATTTCTCATTGTGCTGTTTTCTGATCCATCCAGGTATTTTTTTTGTGCATTTGTTCTTAATTTGCCGGCAGCTAGCTCTCTGCAACTCTCACACGGTCGCCCGCTGAAGCTAAGCAGGGCTGCGCCTGGTCAGTACCTGGATGGGAGACCACATGGGAAAGCTAGGTTGCTGCCGGAAGTGGTGTTAGTGAGGCCAACAGGGGGCGCTCAACCTGTGGTCTGTGTGGGTCCTAATGCCCCAGTATAGTGAAGGGGACTCTATACTGCTCAGTGAGCGCCGTCTTTCGGATGAGATGTTAAACTGAGGCCCTGACTCTCTGAGGTTATTAAAAATCCCAGGATGTCCTTCGAAAAAGAGTAGGGGTTTAACCCCGGCATCCTGGCCAAATTTGCCCACTGGCCTCTTTCCATCATGGCCTCCTTACCATCTCCATATCATAATTGGCTTCATCTGTCTCCTCTCCACCAATCAGCTGGTGTGTGGTGTGCGGTCTGGCGCAATATGGCTGCCGTCGCGTCATCCAGGTGGATGCTGCACACTGGTGGTGGATGAGGAGATTCCCCCAATGTGTAAAGCGCTTTGAGTGTATAGAAAAGCGCTATATAAATGTAAGGAATTATTATTATTATTATTTGTTTCTCAACTAAATTAATTTCTAATATGAAGTAAGATAGGGAAGATTAATCAATATCACAATGTACGGAACTGTAATCATTAGTTATTTTCCTTTATTTACCTTTTGTACACCTGTGTGATCTGTTTACCGAGTTTTAATTAGGTATGTTCTTATTATTATGTTTGCTGAGTCTGCATTGAGGAGAGGTGGGAAAATTTACAAGCAAAATCATTTCTCATTGTGCTGTTTTCTGATCCATCCAGTTTGCATTGAGCGCGTTGAGGAGAGTCTGCTCTGTCCTGACACTTGAGTGATAATAAACCCACCATCAGCAACAGTATCAGTGGCCTGTCTCTTCATTGTACACAACGCAGATAGTCGAACACCGGTTACACAACACAAAGATCTGTTAACGAGGAAGTAGTGTGTCCCAAAGCTTGCATACTCTTCTGTTACACACTCAAAAGTATATACATTTCCTTCACAAAAAAAGTGCATACTTTTAGGGCGTAGTATAAGTATGCGAATTGGGACGCAGCAGTGGACTTTGCGGTAGGAGGGGCGTGGTTATGAATATTAAAGGGCAGTAAAGAATTTTTTTTAGCTGTAACTGTAGTCTACTATCCATATAATGGAGGTCAGTGGGTGAAATCACATTGAAATTCAAAATAACATGCTCATAGTTCATGGTGTTTCAGTGGAAGTGGGCTACTTTTAACCTGTGGGTTGTTTTTTTAATCTGCGGATTCATGTTTTTCCATATTGCATCAATTATATGTATTTATATGGTTGCATTGAAATATTAAACCCTACCAAATTTATATTAAATCAATTAAAAAAATTATTTACCCTCTTCTTTTCAAAGAAGAAGCTGTTTAATGCTGGATATATATGTATTTTACAAATGGGCGGTGGTATATTTTGAGTTGTTATGTTATTGGGCTTGTTGGGAATACCTGGCAACCCAGTGCATGTGTGGTGGCACTCACTGATTTGCATTGGCTTTCAGCTGATAATCATCTTTAATGTTCTACTGAAGAAAGAAACTACATCATGGAGGGCCTAAGGTTGAGTAAATTGACTGGAAATGTTCAATTTCTGGTCAACTATAGCTTTAAGTGGCGCTTAAAAAATAAACTATAGTAAATATGTGTTATGATATATATACAACTATTTGGCATATATCTTGTCATTTTCATTGTATTGGCATGAATGTGTGTGTGTGTGTAAAGGTTTATGACTTATATACCTTTAACTTATATACCTTTAACTTACTTATATACCCTTATATACCTATAAAAAATCATAACACATTACTAATCCATTTTTAGTATATAATTCCCCTGTGCTGACGTGTAACAGTGTGGTGTAAAGTCATTTATTTTTCTTTCTAGTACAACAAGAAAATATTCACAGATTACCCATCCATGACATTGGCATTTAACAAAACACATCAGAGATTTTTGATTGAACACATCTGAGATTCGATAGGTTTGGGATTTCATTTTTGAGTCGATGCTACCATCTACAGGAAAACATTATTTTGACACCACCACATCACTTACATTACTATATATATCTAACATTAGTTAACCGTGTCTACAGAGCTGAGGATTTGTGTTGCTTAATGTTTGCAATATGCTGTGCATGACTTGTTTCATTTTTGGTTTTATGCACTGTTTGAGGTGTGTTATTGTATTCAGTTTAAATTACAGTCGTAGAAATTATTCTAAATAACCATAAATGCTCACAATACTTTATGGTTAGAGATTCAGACTCGTAACTCAAGCTCATTTTGATTGATTCTCAGACCTGACAGGAGTTATATGTGGAGGAAATTAATAAATAGTGCTTACTTCCATCCTCTGTAACAATGACATCAAGGTGCCCTTGAGCTTGTGTGTGTGTGTGAGCGTGTGTATGTATGTGCCTTGTGTTTATCACATTGTTGGGTCCAAATGTCCCCTCAAGTATAGTAATACCAGTAATTTTTTACATTGTGTGGACATTGGTTTTTTTTTCTACCCATAAGGAGAATGGCTCATAAATCATCCATAATGAAGAAACGAAAACGTGTGCGCGTGTGTGTGTGTGTGTGTGTGTTCACTACTCACTTCTCCTAATGTATGCATACTAAATTGGATGAGTTATGCACACTTGTCCTTCATTTTATTTCTCTTTCAATCCATATGCTATTTTTTTTTTCGCATTTACAGTAGACTGGTTCATAGTGGGGCGTCACGGTGGCGCAGTGGGTAGCACAATCGCCTCAAAGCAAGAAGGTTGCTGGTTCGAGCCTCGGCTGGGTCAGTTGCATGTTTGCATGTTCTCCCCGTGTTGGCGTGGGTTTCCTCCGGGTGCTCCGGTTTCCCCCACAAGTCCAAACACATGCGCTATAGGGGAATTGGGTAAGCTAAATTGTCCGTAGTGTATGTGTGTGTGTGGGTGTTTCCCAGTGATGGGTTGCAGCTTGAAGGGCAAAATGAATGAATGATTAAATGATTCATAGTGTTTTAATTAATCAAAGCGCAGTCCAAGCATTCATCCATTTACTTTGCCATATGTAGGACCTATCCAAGCATATCCACACTGTAATTCCGCATTGGTTTATGACTATTATGAACACCCTTATAAATGTAATACTTATTAAATAACTGTTTAACGCCTAGCCCTTTCCATCAGTTACAGAAAATGTAACCATCCTATAACCTCCAGAGTCCCTATACACTAAGCAATTAGTTGACTTTGCTTTAAAAAAGAGAGTAAACAATAAATAATTATTAAGTAAATAATTATTAAGTAGGGCGGCGCGGTGGCTCAGTAGTTAGCACTGTCGCCTCACAGCGAGAAGGTCGCTGGTTCGAGTCCTGGCTGGGTCAGTCGGCGTTTCTCCCCGTGTTGGTGTGGGTTTTCTCCGGGTGCTCTGTTTTCCCCCACAGTCCAAACACATGCGCTATAGGCAGGGTGCGAATTATACATTGACGATCAGGAGGGTCAACTTTTCGGTAATGTTAACGTTAGTTTGTGCAATATGCTTCAGTGAATTACATGTATGTATTTATTTAAACTAATTTAATTAATCTGATTTATTAATAAAACGTATTTAAGTTTTGTGCGTTATTTAATGTATTCTGACCTACAGTATCCTCTGATTAGCTATTCCAGAGTTTACTGTAGGTCAAACTATAAAAACTATGCATCTTTACTTTTAGGCTATATGTAGAAACAAACACCTATTTTACAAGAAGTGTGTCTTGTGAACACTTAGGTTGTCTATCGGTGCTCTGATATGATGGTTTCAGACTGATAAATAATTTTTTTCTCGCATAGACTGAATTATGCATTCACAATGATATGAACCATTATAGGGGTGGTCAAATGTATACTTATATTGTCTGTTATTTTCATTTTTAATATTATCTTTTAAGATACAGATCAGAGCAAACTGTATTTCTCACTATTTAGAGGACTGACCCCCCATACATGTTGTTTTGACGCCCTTGAGGGGGGATCAAGCATTAATTAGGGGGGTCAGTCCCCCCCAAACCCCCCTGTAATTCGCACCCTGGCTATAGGTGAATTGAATGAGCTAAATTGGCCGTAGTGTATGAGTGTGTGTGAATGTGAGTGTGTATGGGTGTTTCCCAGTACTGGGTTGCTGCTGGAAGGGCCTACGCTGTTTAAAACATATGCTGGATAAGTTGGCGGTTCATTCCGCTGTGGCAACCCCTGATAAATAAAGGGACTAAGCTGAAGGAAAATGAATGAATGAATAATTATTAAGTAAACAAACTATCTGCATAATTATAAAAGTTAAGTCAATGGATTTACTGACTTTTTAAAAGTAAATTCAACTTGTTGCTTTTAAGGCAACTGGTTTACTCACTTTTTTGAAGTACAGTATCTAATTGCTTTTTACAGTGTACCTTCCATGATGTCAAGGCCAACATTATCAATAAGTGCAAGCAATTTAAACCACCATCCTTTAAGGGTTGCCACATAAAAAGTACTATAGTAATTAATGGTAAAATACTGTTGTGTGTTTAAACCATACTTTAATGTATTTGAATTAATCAGCTGTGGTGAATCTATGGTTGTAATGGAAACACCTGGGTAGGGTTGCACCAGCTGTTCGTAAGTTCTTTCTTAAACTGGAACGTAAAGTCCACACTAGAAGCTTAGTAACTACTAGCTAGTTTGTTCTTAAGGCAAACCGTAGTTAGTAGGTCGTAAGCTCTCCGTATTTTTTTTTTTTTTTTATTATGCAAGAAAGAACATTTACAAAGATACAATGTGAACAAAGAGACAAAAAGGGCTACGTAAATAAAATTCCAGCAAATTAAACAAGTTTAAATTATTTACACCAAGAAAGAGTTTTACATGCAATATAATTGTTAGAGTCTTTTAAGTGAAGTGAAGTGAAGTGAAGTGAAGTGTAGTGTGGCCAAGTATGGTGTCCCATACTTGGAATTTGTGCTCTGCATTTAACCCATCCAAGTGCACACACACAGTTAGTGAACACACACATACCGTGAACACACACCCGGAGCAGTGGGCAGCCATGCTGCGGCGCCCGGGGAGCAGTTGGGGGGAACGGTGCCTTGCTCAAGGGACTCACCTCAGTCGTGGTATTGAGGGTGGTGGAGAGTGCTGGTTATTCACTCCCCCCACCCCCAATTCCCGCTGGTACCGAGTATCGAACCAGCAACCTTCGGATCACGAGTCCAACACTCCAACCACCAGGCCACGACTGCCCCCCTTTAAGGAATTCACATATAAATCAAAGCCCTTTCTGAAAATAAAAAAGCAAGGGTGTTTCTTTGAAAATGTACATTTATGGATGTAAAGTGTAGCCAAAAAAAGCAATAAATTAATAATAAATTTACAATGAGAAGGATCTACATTCAGAGAGTAACCAAAGAATACAATTTTGGGGGAAATACAAAAGTTTGGAAATAAGAATTTTTTATGAAATTGGAAAAGGCAACCCAAAACACTGTACAGTAAGTACATTCCCAAACAAATGAGTACAAAATGAGCATTTAGGGGAAATATTGTTATTAAATTTAGCTAGTTTGGTATTTATTGGGTAGCAATTATGAATGATTTTGATTGAGACTTCGACAGCTTTATTAGATAAAAATATTTTTTTTCCGAACAAGCCAAAACTGTTCCCAATCAATGTCATCAAATATATTACTCCAAAAACCTATGCAAGCAGGTAAAGAGATCCGAGAACTATTAATAACTAAGCGAATATCTTTGTTTGACATAGAACTGAGAAGAGTTTGGTCAACAAAAAAGGTTTGTGTTGTCAAAAATAAAAGAACCTCGTAAGCTCTCCGTAAAGTCATGCGTAGTCACATTGAATGACGTAATATCCAATAAGAAACATTTAAATCATTAAACTGCTTTAAAATTCTGCAACTAATGCATCTATATATTACAGTCCTGTGAAAATTAAATGATAAATCACATTTTTATAGCACATTAAATTACAGTCAGTCACTACAACAGATGACGCACACACCTGCATCGGGAGTCGTGAATGCACGCGAAATACACATGAAGTTATCAAAACATTAAACTTGAATTTTTTTCTATCATGAAAGAGAAATAAGCAGGAAGAATAACCCAGTCGTGAAGAAATTCTCGTTTTAATTGATGGACACAATTAACGCAAAACACTCCTTGAAAGAAAATTAAACTCTTCTTTCACAAACCGAAAAAAAGTGAGATTTGGGAGGAAAATAAGGCCGTGAGTAAAGGGAGATCATTCTTCATTATTATCGTGAGCTCCTCAATGTAAACTAATCTCGCTGTCATCTCTGTGAAGAGATGATCCCAAGGTATCCATAATCCTGGACCACACTCAAAAAACTGATTTGTTGGACTTACATAAAAAAAGAGTGTCAAGTGGTTCCACGCAAGTCTGTTGAGTAGTTTCTACAAGCAACAATATAGTTGAATGAACTTAAGAAATTCAGGTAAAGTCGACAAAATATTTCTTAGTACATACAACCCATTCAGATGTGTCACTACTGCATTTTAGTTTTATGTATATTTTACTTAGTAATGTTATAATAGATTTATGAACTTTCAATACGTAAGATAAACACTTTTTTATTCACTTTTAAGTATTTGCTCTACAATGTTAAGTTGGCCATTCAAACCCTTATTAAGTAAAGCTTACAGTACTACATTTCTGTAGAAATAACATAGTTAACTTGTGTTCATTTAGCTACTTTTTTGTTTCATGTAATGTGAACAAGGGTGGGTGTAGTAAAACTAACAATAGCGAAAGTTCATTTTTTTGAGGGCAGGTCGTATCCCGAGCTGATGCTGTGGTGGTCATGGAGATATGGAGTGCATGAGACTGATTCCTGAATGACCACCGTGACGACGAGTCCCCGCATTGATCCCGTGGGCCAGCCTGACCTCCCACCGGTGCCCTACTCACACCTGCAGCTTCTCCAGCCTCCGGCACCTAGACTGCAGCTCCACAAAGGAAGTTTGGCCAGAAGAATAATGGTCATGCCCAACAGAGCCTAGTTTCTCTCAAGGTTTTTTCCCCTTCACTTCGTCAATTGGTGAAGTTTGTTCCTCGCCACTGTCGCCACTGGCTTGCTCGGATCGGGACTTGTGGAGCTGTGCTTCGGTGGATTTGCTCTTCAGTGTTTGAACTTTCAGCAGTGAAATTTAGACCACACTGAACTAAACTAAACTGAACTTCAACTCTGAAATCTGGACTTTACTACAACTATGTTAAGCTGCTTTGACACAATCTACATTGTAAAAAGCGCTATATAAATCAACATGAATTGAATTTAATTGAATTTAATCTCTTTTCTACCGTTAGACATGGGGAGATGCTGCCATAAATATTTAGTTGGAACGTAGCGTTTTTAAAGTTCAGTGGACACAAATTGGTGCAACCGGCCCCAGAACTCTAGTAATATAAACAAATGGCCAAACACTGTAGTTTTACAACCATAGGGTACATTATACTACAGTACACCATAATTTACTGTAGTAAAAACTAAAGTATGCTACAGCATTAAAGATGATCAGTTTACTATAGTTAATACTACATATGTAGTAGCACTCCTTAACAAAAAGTTGGAAATACTGTAATATTTACATTTAATGCACTTTCCTTTAGGTTTTGCACTTTTTGGTTCAGAAACATTTATAGTACTTAACACATACATACAGTTGAAGTAAGCATTATTAACCCTCCTGAATTATTAGCCCCCATTTTATATTTTTCCTCCAATTTCTGTTTAACGGAAAGATGATTTTTTTTCCACACGTTTCTTAACATAATTGTCACGATCCCACGTTGTAGAGTTGAGGTTTCAAGTGATTTAGTGAAGCAGTGTGAGTTTCTGACTAGCATGCATAGATAATGGATTCGAGTCCAGGGTGATGCAGCTATAGATAATAGTTTTTAAATGATCTGTTCTTGTAACGTGTTTTGTTTTAACATTGGTCTGACATCCGAATGAACACTGAATAAATATGTCTTGTTTTGGTCATAAAGAAGTAACATTATTATAATACATCAAGTCATATTTTCGGAATACTTGTACGAGTCGGGATTCGAACTGGGGCATTTAGCAACACAGTCACTCTGTGCACACGCACGATCCACTAGACTACAGGAGATCCTGACCCTGTCAGTCAAATGCAGATTCGCCAGGTCTCGAATCGCTCCTGAAATGTACGATGCTTTGAATCGCTTTAGTCACATGACCTGGTGTTTCGAAACGCTTTAGTCACGTGACCTGGGTGTTTCAAATCACCTTAGTCATGTGACCTGGGTATTTCAAATCATGCTTCGGTGCAGTGTTTCGAAACACTTGCACTTCGAGATCTCTACACTGTCTCGACACTTAGCACTGTTTCACGTCAGCCATCCCTACCATTCACATGTGCTTCTGGATTACTCTATTGGATTACCCATGTTGTGTCGTTTGCTCCTGTCGATCCTTCCTGTCTGACTATCCCTTTGCCTAAATAAAGCTGCATCTGAAACTTCACCTCTGTTGCAACTTTACAATAATAAGTTTTAATAACTCATTTCTAATAACTGATTTCTTTTATCTTTGCCATGATGACAGCACATAATATTTGACTAGATATTTACTAGCATTCAGCTTAAAGTGGCATTTAAAGGCTTAACTAGGTTAATTAGGGTAAAGTTAGGGTAATTAGGCAAGTCATTGTGTAACAGTGGTTTGTTCTGGAGACAATCCAAAACAAATATTGCTTAAGGGGGCGAATAATATTGACCTTTTTTTTTTTTTAAAAACTGCCTCTATAAAAATAATATAGGAAATACTGTGAAAAAATCTCTCCTCTGTTAATCACCATTTGGGAAATATGGAAAAATAATTCACAGGACGGCTAATAATCGTGACTTCACCAACTATATAGCGTAAAATTGACACCCTCTGCCGATGAAATTAACAGTTGGATGTGCCAAAACTTTCTTCAGTTGAACAAAGAGAAAACTGAAGTCATTGCATTTGGGAACAGAGATGAGGGTCTCAAGGTGAATGCGTACCTTGGCTCTAAGGGTCAAACAACAAAAAATAAGGTCAAGAATCTTGGTGTGATTCTGGAGTCAGATATGATTCAGTAGTCATGTCAAAGCAGTAACTAAATCAGCATACTACCATCTCAAAAACATTGCAAGAATTAGATGCTTTGTTTCCAGTGAGGACTTAGAGAAACTTGTTCATGCTTTTATCACCAGCAGAGTGGATTACTGTAATGGACTCCTCACTGGCCAGAACCAGAAAATCAGAGCACATCACACCTGTCCTCAGGCCTTTACACTGGCTCCCAGTTACATTCAGAATAAATTTTTAAGTATTATTACTTGTCTATAAATCACTAAATGGCCTAGGACCTCAATACATTACAGATATGCTCACTGAATACAAACCTGACAGATCCCTTAGATCTTTAGGATCATATAAACTAGAAATTCCAAGAGTTCAGTCAAATCAGGGTGAATCCGCTTTCAGCTACTCTGCCCCCCGCTGCTGGAATCAGCTTCCAGAAATGATCAGATGTGCTCCAACAGATGTGGTACATTCAAATCAAGACTGAAAACACATCTGTTTAGCTGTGCCTTTACTGAATGAGCACTGTGCTGCGTCCCACAGATCGCACTATTATGTCTTTCTTTTCTTTTTCATACTTTTAAATACCTGTTTTAACACATATTAATCTGTTTTTATCTGTTATTAATCACATTTTTCCCCGGGCGCCGCAGCATGGCTGCCCACTGCTCCGGGTGTGTGTTCACGGTATGTGTGTGTTCACTAACTGTGTGTGTGCACTTGGATGGGTTAAATGCAGAGCACAAATTCCAAGTATGGGACACCATACTTGGCCACACTACACTTCACTTCACTTCACTTCACTTTTATTATTTGTTTTTATGTTCTTATACTTGTCTCTTTTATTCTTGCTTATGTAAAGCACTTTGAATTGCCACTGTGTATGAAATGTGCTGTATAAGTAAACTTGCCTTGCCTAAAAAGCAAAAGGACCAAGCACCGAGCCTTGTGGTACCCCGCAGTGTACTTTTGATCACGAAGTTGTTGACTGCTGAACACAAACAAACAACAATGGCTCCCAAACATGCTTTTATTACACACACCACAATAGCACCGTTTGCAATACCATTTGTCACACTGTACATTAAATATCGGATCTCTACGCAGCAGGTCTAAAGAGCGGATCCTCGCTGACGATCTGCTTGAGGAGCCCATTTTGGATGTTGGACTGCGCTGGACACTCAGGGGACGTTTTGCTGGGGAATGTATGGATGGCAGGTTCACTCTGTCCTGGGATTTCAGGATCGGGGAGGAACGGGAGGGTGGAGGGCTCCTCAGGTCCCGCTGCCGGCTTGTCAGGGAACGAGGGAAGGGTCATGGGTTTATCCACAGGAGGAAGGACATTGAAAATCCCATCAGGACGCCTGGATTTGGTTTGATGAGATTTTTCGTGGTGGTGATGGTGGTGGTGCTCGTGCTCATGGATGTGTCTGTGCTTGTGCTCGTGGTCCAGGACGATCTCGTGGTCGTGTTCGTGGGTTTCGTCTTTTTTGTGGCCGTACTGGTGGTGCTGGTGCTCCCACTCGTCCTGGCCGTGCTCATGGGCTTTAGCATGGTGTGTGTGTTCGTGGTCATGATCATGAGAGTGTGTGTGTCCATGGTCATGGTCGTGAGAGTGTGTGTGGTTGTGTGTGTGTGGTTTGGTGTGGTCGTGCTCATGTGTGTGGGAGTGCTCGTGCTCATGTGTGTGTGGTTTGGTGTGGTCGTGGTCGTGTGTGTGTGTTTTGGTGTGATTGTGTCCAGTGGACGAGACTGTTGTGTGGCTGTGGTCTACTTCACCTCCGAGCAAGTGCTTTTTCTTTTCCTCTTCGGCCGCCTGTAATCAAGTATGCCATTTTTTTTTCTTTTAAACATTGTCATACGAATTTACATCAGTTTAAAAAAGAAATTACAACAAGAATAGGGGTTCACGGTGGCGCAGTGGGTAGCACGATCGCCTCACAGCAAGAAAGTCGCTGGTTCGAGCCTCGGCTGGGTCAGTTGGCATTTCTGTGTGGAGTTTGCATGTTCTCCCCGTGTTCACGTGGGTTTCCTCCAGGTGCTCCGGTGTCCCCCACAGTCCAAAGACATGCGCTATAGGTGAATTGAATAAGCTAAATTGTCCGTAGTGTATGTGTGTGAATAAGAGTGAATGGGTGTTTCCCAGTAATGGGTTGCAGCTGGAAGGGCATCCGCTGCGTAAAACATATGCTGGATAAGTTGGCGGTTCATTCTGCTGTGGCGACCCCAGATTAATAAAGGGACTAAGCCGAAAAAAAAATAATTGAATGTACAACAAGAATAATATATAAACTCAAAATAACTCATTCATTCATTCATTTTCCTTCGGCTTAGTCCCTTTATTTATCAGGGGTCGCCACAGCGGAATGAACCGCCAACTATTCCAGCATATATTTTACACAGCGGATGCCCTTCCAGCTGTAACCCAGTACTGGGAAACACCCATACACTCTCACATTCACACACACACTCATTCACTATGACCAATTTAGTTCATCCAATTCCCCTATAGCGCATGTGTTTGGACTGTTGGGGACACCAGAGCACTCAGAGGAAACCCACGCCAACACGGGGAGAACATGCAAACTCCACACAGAAATGCCAACTGGCCCAGCCGGGACTTGAACCAGCGACCTTCTTGCTGTGAGGCCACAGTGCTAACCACTGAGCCACCCCCTCAAAATAACTTTAAAGTACAAATGAAATCAAAGAAAGGAAGTTGAAAGCATAAATAAGTTAATTTTAGGACCGCTAATGGAAACGTATTCTTACCTCTGGTTCGAAGATTTCACACTGAACGTTGAGGTGTTCCTCTTTAGTGACGGTCACAGAGTGAGACGCCTTGCAGAATCCTTTATGCTAAACAGTGAAAGATCAGCAAAATATGTGATCATTTTTACTATTAATGACAAACACAATACACAGTTGAGGTCA
>CAIGQV010001161.1:584101-595298 GCA_903798115.1 Danio jaintianensis
TGCAAACTCTACACAGAAATGCCAACTGACCCAGCCGAGGCTCGAACCAGCGAACTTCTTGCTGTGAGGCGATTGCACTACCCACTGCGCCACCGTGACGCCCTTAATAAATATTCATTCATTCATTCATTTTCTTTTCGGCTTAGTCCCTTTATTAATCTGGGGTCGCCACAGCGGAATGAACCGCCAACTTATCCAGCATATGTTTTACGCAGCGGATGCCCTTCCAGCAACAACCCATCTCTGGGAAACATCCATACACACCCATTCACACTCATACACTACTGACAATTTAGCTTACCCAATTTACCTATACCGCATGTCTTTGGACTTGTGGGGGAAACCGGAGCACCCGGAGGAAACCCACGCCAACACAGGGAGAACATGCAAACTCCACACAGAAATGCCAACTGACTCAGCCGAGGCTCGAACCAGCGACCTTCTTGCTGTGAGGCGAACGTGCTACCCACTGCGCCACCGTGAGGCCCCCTTAATAAATATATTTGGCAAAAAAAAAAAAGATACAAATGTGGGCCTTTTAAGTACAAAAGTGTACCTTTAGCAACGGTACCACCCCAGTGACAGGCTTTGTACCTTCATTTCTGAGAGTGAACTGTAAAAACTACAATTGTTTATTTTGTTTATTGTAAAATGTTATCTTAAAGGGGTAGTTCAGCAAAAAATGAACACGTATTTTAGCTAAAACCCAAGTTTGAGAGACGAGACCTGTGTGCTGATCCTTCCCACTTCCATCAGTTTGAAGTAAGACTTGTGGTTGGATTGTTTGTTGAACTTGGCCAGGGCAGCGTTCACACTCTCCAGGGCCTTGGGTTCATGCAAGGGCAGAAGACTGGGGCAGTCGGGGCATTTCTTCACAAGATCTTCATGTGAAGCTGGAACAAAATACAAAACGCAGATTAGTATAGCAGTTGCATGACTTGATTGCTGTATCTGTTAGAGTACACATAAAATCACAACTAACCATGTTAGCTCACATTGCTAGTTTTGTGGTGAACAATTCATCTGTGCATGTCATTAAGAACAAAAAAACAAGTGTTTGCCCTCGTAATCTTTAATTGAGATCTGAAAATGCACTTCCTGTTTGTTTTCAGTTAAATTCTCAGATTAGGTCAGTCTGAGGTAGTGGGCGGGGCTAACACACTTAACCACGCCCCTCCAGCTATCAGTATGACAGCAAACAGAAATGGTGAGCAGGAGGAGTCTGTTAGGCTGTAATAACTCACCCCAAACCCTTTTCCCCATCTTTCAGAATCACAGAAATGCCAACTGGCCCAGCCGGGACTCGAACCAGCGACCTTCTTGCTGTGAAGCCACGGTGCTAACCACTGAGCCATCGTGCCACCCATATATTGATATTATTAAAACTTAAATCTTTATTAAAACGTTCCATTTACATTACAATAATATTTGAAGAGCATGTTTATTTAAAATCAATGTTACGTTGAGATTGTTCCAAAACATTATGTTATGTTATGTTTATGTACATGCTAACATTTACACAGCTTTTAAGGAATGTTACGAAATGGTCCGCGCTCAAAAAAATGACTTTTGCTGCTTTTTCAATCTACTTATTTAAAAGGAGTTGAAACAATTGTAAAGAGTCGGGTGGCAACAAAGGTGTGGATCCAAGAGCAGTTTATTAAGAGAATCGTCAGGCAGGCAAATGTTAAAACAGAGACAGACAGGAGCATGCAGATAATCCAAAAGCGTGGTCAGAATACAGGCGAATGGTTGGGACAGGCGGCAAAACTAGGGATGGCTGACGTGAAACTGATGATGTCGAGATCCCAAAGCGCAAGTGTTTCGAAACACTGCACCGAAGCATGATCCGAAACACCCAGGTCACGTGACTAAGGTGATTCGAAACACCCACGTCACGTGACTAAGGTGATTTAAAACACCAGGTCACGTGACTACAGCGATTCAAAGCATCGATAATTTCAGAAGCGTTTTGACACCTGGCGAATCTGCGTGTGACTGTCAGGGTCAGCTTATAAACTCTTTCTCATGTAGCCTAGTAGACTGTGCGTGTGCACAAAGTTACTGTGTTGCAAATAGCCCGGGTTCGATTCCCGACTTGTACAGATACTCTCAAATTATGACTTGACATATTATAATAATGTTACTTCTTTATGACCAAAACAAGACATATTTATTCAGTGTTCATTCGGATGTCAGACCAGTATTAAAACAAAACACGATACAAGAACAGAGCATTTAAAAAATATCATCTATAGCTGCATCACCCTGGATTCAAACCCATTATCTATGCATGCTAGTCAGGAACTCACTCTGCTTCACTAAATCACTTGAAGCTTCCATTTTACAATGTGGGGTTTAATACCTCAATTTGCTCAACTGTTTCTTTGCTGAAGCTGTTCCAGAGCAATACATAAAAATTACCACTAGGTGTCACGAGAGACGGGTTTCAAAACGTTTCGAAGCTTCAACGTATTTGCTTCGACTGTTTCAGTGTTTCATGAAGCCTCGCTTTGCCCACCACTAGGCAAAACAACATAAACAGTAAAACAAAACAAAGGTCAAAAACAGGGCAGGGCAAGGCAAGACAAGGAAACTGCTTAGTAATGCTCACTTACAGATCACAAGACTCAGCAAAGATGTGTGTGTGTTTTTGTGTGTGCTCTGTTCATAGTCTGGGTAATCAGTCCTCACAAGCTTCAGCTGTGTATTTGCAATCAAGTGGGACCTGGGCCAGGTGTGTGAGTGCAGGGAATGATGGGATTTGTATTTCAGTGGCAGAATTGTAGTCCGGGTGCATGTTTTCCAGTGATCTGTAAGGTCTAGATCGCTTGTGATCGTGAAAACACAAGTCTTTCGCTTATTTGGGGACAACTTATTTGTTTTATGTTTGATGCACGTAAATTGGTAAAAATGAATAAGTTAACTTAATCGATTTGTGTTGGAACAACATGAAGAATTTGTGTGAAACCCAGCATTTTTTACAACACAGGCTCATTCTGAAAACGTAGCCCTATATACATTTCTGGAGATTGTGAATTATGAGCTACGTATGGCTGCATTTCATCTTCAAAACGAACGCTACGGGGCGGTATGATGCCGTTCCTTTCCGCGCTTACCAGCTGACCGCTTACCTCCAAATGGACGGCTTTCCCGCTGTTACCAGTTTGTCCAGTGGCTCGCCACGTATGTTGGCGAACTTGAGATGCAGAGTGGAGTTGACCGTGACAATGGGGTTCGGGTCCGGTGAAGAAGAGGTTCCAGAAAGCAGGTAAGACAAAAACAAAAGCCCAAAAATAAAATAACCAGTAAATAACAGGGTAAGAATGTGGTAAAACCTGAAAACGAGGTAAAAATCTGTGGTCAATCGGTGCTTTTGAAAACACTGTCGGTTGGGTTTAGAGAAGTAAGAAGGAGGTTCAGTTGATCGGTCAGTCAGTCAGTCAGTCAGTCAGTCAGCGGCCTCTGGTGGATTTACGTGAGAACAGCAGGCGCGAATGCCACTTGTGAGAGAAATCTGAGATCTCAAAAAGCGTACACAGCGGCCTCTCGTGGATTCGTGAAAACAAAAACTGCAAAAAAAATGTAACTCCTGGCACGTATTTGGCGCTCTCCAGAAATGTATATAGGGGTACGTAATCAGAATGAGTCTGGGTTGTTTTTTGCAGTGTGAGAACATTCCCTGTTAGCTGGGGATTCAACATTTTGACCTGAGAGTTATTTGATAAGTTGAAAAAAACTCTAAATAACTGATTTGTTTACAGCACCTGGTTCAGTGTCACAGTTGTAGCGCTTCACTGCTGCTTTCCCCTCAAAACTGGAGACGGTCACGTTACATTTGGCAGTCACTTTCTATAAAGGGCACATTGAAAGGCTGTTAAATGAAAAGCTGAGCATTTAAAGAAAGCAAATCTTGACGCTCTTCATGACGTTCAGCTCACCGTCTCTGTTTCCAGTCTCTTGTTACACTGATCTAAACGTTTGGGATTCACAATGTGGCATTCGGTTTCCTCTAAGGTGACTCCAAAGACGACTTCGCAAGGATCAGCCTGCACAGAAATAAGCAATTGCACATTGATAAAGTCTTGTAAATGTACTGTAGAAAGGAAAATGGTAACACTTTACATTCATTCAGTCATTTTCCTTCAGCTTGGTCCCTTAATTATCAGGGGTCGCCACAGCGGAATGAACCACCAACAATTCCGGCATATGTTTTACGCAGCGGATGCCCTTCTAGCCGCAACCCAGTACTGGGAAACACCCATACACACTCATTCACACACTCATACACTACGGCCAATTTAGTTCATCCAATTCACCTATAGCGCATGTGTTTGGACTGTGGGGGAAACTTCTTGCTGTGAGGCCACCGTAACACTTTACAATAAGGTTGTATTAGTTAATGTTAGTTAATGCATTTACTAACATGAACAAACAATGAACAATAGATGTATTAAGTATTTGTTCATGTTATTTAATGAAAATACAGTGTTAGTTCATGTTAACTCACGGTGCATTAACTAATGTTAGTAACAAGCATGAATTTGGATTTTAATAATGCATTAGTTCACTGTAAAAAAAATCATGAGCAAAAAGTCAAGATAACAAATATTTTTATGTTCCTTTAACTTATTTTGATAAGTTAATCAGGCTTCAACTAACTGATTCAAGTTATCCAAAGTTTAACTTAATATTTTTAGTCGGCTTGATTGATGTAAGGGCTATGCGGTGGCGCAGTGGGTACTGCTGTCACCTCACAGCAAGAAGGTCGCTAGTTCGAGCCTCGGCTGGGTCAGTTGGCGTTTCTGTGTGGAGTTTGCATGTTCTCCCCGTGTTGGCGTGGGTTTCCTCCGGGTGCTCCGGTTTCCCCCACAAGTCCAAACACATGCGCTATAGGTGAATTGGGTAAGCTAAATTGGCCGTAGTGTATGAGTGTGAATGAGTGTGTATGGGTGTTTCCCAGTGATGGGTTGCATCTGGAAGGGCATCCGCTGCGTAAAACATATGCTGGCTAAGTTGGTGGTTCATTCCGCTGTGGTGACCCCAGATAAATAAAGGGACTAAGCCGAAAAAAAAATGAATGAATGAATGATTGATGTAAGTTGAGATGACTAGACAAGTTAATTTGATTCAACAAAAAAAAAATGTTTACAGTGTAAATTATGAACTATGATTAATAAACGCTGTACAAATATCGTATAATAAATATATTAACTAATACAACCTTATTGTAAAGTAGGCCTGTCACAATAATCAATATATCGACTTATCGCATTATTGACGTCATTTATTTTTGGTGATGCTATAAATATCGCCCATACATGAAAACCAATTCTAGCCACATTTTAGCTGATTGTGCAACATCTCTATCTCTATTGGAGGTGTCAGTGTCAGTATGGTTATTAAAACACTCTAGTATTTACTGTAATTTACTATAGTATATGTTCATGTGGGTGTCTGACAGCTGAAATAGATCTGATAGCAGATATCACAGCCTCTGTTACTGTTTACCTTGCAACATGTATTATTATTATTATTTATTTAGGATCTGCGCTTTCACATTCTGACTCCAATGCCTGATTATTAAACTGTTAAAATGACTATAATTAAATGAAATATTCTTCAGAATGAAATATGATGTGCTCTCTGGAAGAGTGTTCTTGCACTGTGATGATATTATATTGTCATTCTGGCATTATAGAATGAGTGGCAGCAGAAAATGGCATTAAAATGACAATAATATCATTTATCGCAATATATTTTGATGCAATATATCGTACAACGAAAATAGATATTGTGACAGGCTTGTAAAGTATTACCAGAAAAAGTCAAAAAAACAAAAAAAGAGGCAACTCACTTTTTTCTCTGCGCTGCGGCTGTCCTGGGACACAAACCTGAATTTATATCCATGGTGGTGATGTGCGTTGATGAACTGCTCAGCTGCTAATGAGGCATTGTTGTCCTGATTTTCCTGGCAATTATATTCCACGCCGCTGTCTTTCGGGAGTCTGGCTGCGTGTAAACCCAAGACCAGCACTGCTAATATCACCAGCTCTCTCATGCTGCACAAAAATCCTCAATGAAGAAAAAAAACATCCTCCTCTCTTGCTCAAACCTTTATAATATAGACCGTAGGAGGGGGAATAAGCAAACACTTCAATAACACTTGTCAGTGACAGCCAAAACAAATATAAATAGGACAAGATGTCATGCCAGTTTGTTTACTCGCTAACTATTAGCAGAAATCAACATCGTTTCAGTGTGGCATTATTGGAATTAGAGTACGCTGAAAAAAATGTTTATGCACTCTTAAATTGTATTATATTATGTTCTGAATTCATTTGCTTGAAGGTGCCACGTACTGCATTGGTTCAATAAGTTAAATTGTTCTCTGATATCTACATTGTATGGCTTAGGTAAGTTTAAAGTCCACATGAAATCAAAACTAACCATGTTGATTTTGTTAGCTCACATTGCTAGTTTTGTGCTGAACAATTCATCTGTGTGTGTCATTAAAAATAATAATAAATAGTTTGCTCTTGTAATCTTTAATTGAGATCTAAAAAAAATGCACCTCCTGTTTGTTTTGAGTTAAATTCTCAGATAAGGTCAGTCTGAGGTAGTGGGCGGGGCTAACACACTTAACCACGCCCCTCCAGCTGTCAGTTTGGACAACAAACAGAAATGGTGAGCTGGAGGAGTCTGTTAGGTTGTAATAACTCTCCCCAAACCCTTTCCCCATCTTTCTGAATGACACACCTACTTTACTACAGCCAATCAGCTCGCAGTAGGAAAAAACAAGCCACGCCCACTGTTTTCTTATTTAATATTCTCTGCATCACAATACGAAAAAGATTCCAGATTCTGGTTCATTCATTCATTTTCTTCTCGGCTTAGTCCCTTTATTAATCAGGGGTCGCCACAGCAGAATGAACCGCCAACTTATCCAGCATATGTTTTACGCAGCGGATGCCCTTCCAGCTGCAACACATCATTGGGAAACATCCATACACACTCATTCACACACATACACTACGGACAATTTAGCTAACCCAATTCCCCTATAGCACGTCTTTGGACTTGTGGGGGAAACCGGAGCACCCGGAGGAACACGGAGAGAGCATGCAAACTCCACACAGAAACGCCAACTGACCCAGCCGAGGCTCGAACCAGTGACCTTCTTGCTGTGAGGCGAACGTGCTACCCACTGCGCCACCGTGCAGCCATTCTGGTTCATGTGAACTCAAAAAAAAAATCTCCATGGGGCGGCACGGTGGCGCAGTGGGTAGCGCTGTCGTCTCACAGCAAGAAGGTCGCTGGTTCGAGCCTCGGCTGTGTCAGTTGGCATTTCTGTGTGTCCAAAGACATGCGCTATAGGTGTATTGGGTAAGCTAAATAGGCCGTAGTGTATGTGTGTGAATGGGAGTGTATGGATGATTCTCAGTGATGGGTTGCAGCTGGAAGGGTATCCGCTGCGTAAAACATGATGGATGAGTTATGACTTATGCTGGATAAGTTGGCGGTTCATTCCGCTGTGGCGACCCCAGATTAATAAAGGGATTAAGCCAAAAAAAAATGAATGAATGAATGTTACTCCGTAAAATACCCCTACAATCAGGTTCATTATTGACCATATATGGATCGTGTCGTTAATATTAATGAGCTCCGCTCTGACCTGCAGTTCTCTCTCTCACACTCACACACACTCTGCATGATGTATGCTGAACACGGACGAATACAGTATAAACACATCAGAGTACACATATTCATAAATTACATCAAATTGCCATCTAACATTGGGGTCAAAAAACACGTCAAAATTAAGATTACAGGACAGCGCTGCCTGTAGCCAAATGCTGACATGTTTTTACGTTTGCAACTGAAACTTTCAGATCAATATAACTTCTTGTAATACTTTTAGTGTTGTTATTTTGATGGTCAAAAGGGCATCAATGTGTGGATGTCAAATGGATGTCAAGGTTTAGACATCAAATTGATTGTTATTTTGTTGTTGTTTGTTTCGTTTTTTTTTGCATGTTTTTGCTGTTGTTTTGACATCAAGATGTCTGCTGGATGATTATTTCATATTTCCTCAAAGAAGCATCGTAAACATAACAAAAAGTTCCACATGATATACACATACGTAAGTTGAACTTCTTCCTCTTCCTGCATGTCATCATCGCCAATCACCATATAAGCACGCATCACTTCGCATTCAGTGTTCGCCCTTGTTGCAACAAAGAGCTTCACTCTCCATACGGTCAGTGTCTATACCTGTATCGAAATTACTCACCTCTCTCTGTTCATTGTGATCTCCATAGTCTGCGTCTTTCTCCTAGTCTCCTAGGGTCTGTCCTGGTTCCCAGTCTGGTTGTTGTTTGGTCTCTGTGTCTGGTGTTTCTGCTTCCCCGTCATCATCCATCCGGTCTAGCCATCTCCATCCTGCAATCTGTTTCATGTGTTTCTGTTTAACTGCCATCCTATCATAATAAACTGTTCATATACTTACCACCCTGGTTCCCAAATTCTTCTGTAACAGTGTGTTGACAAAAGTGTTTTGAACTCCTACAGATATTTTTCTATTAATCTATGAAAAACTGAGAAAGATTAATTAAGTTCCTGTTTAATAAAATGCATACAATCATGTTGATTTTGGGACACGAATGTGATGTTTGAAAATGTGGGGGTGTTAAACCCGAGAGGTCAACAGCGACAGAAATCAATGTTTTTCTTTTCCAAACTGATTAAAGTGAAGGTAAAGTTCAACTCAAAGCAGTGAAAAAAGTGCAGCATAGCATGATTTTAAAGGCAGTTATTTGCTAAACTGTGGTAAACAGAATCGGCTGTGACTTTGCCCATGTGGGGGTGGGTTGCCTCATTAGCTTCTCTTTTATTTACCGATTACACAGTCAATCTTAATTTAGGTCAAACTTTCTATCATGCATATTTCACAGCAAATATGTTTAATCCAGGGTTTCTGCAAGTTCCATCAAGTCAAATTTAAGACTTTTTAAGACCATTATGAATGAAATTTTTGGCTTATACAGGGCTAAACGCTAAGGATTTTTTTTCGAATCTCCCAGATTTTCAGTTGCCCTATCAAAAACTGATTATAATTGAATACATTTAATAATAATAATAATAATAGGCGGCGTGGTGGCGCAGTGGGTAGCGCTGTCGCCTCACAGCAAGAAGGTCGCTGGTTCGAGCCTCGGCTGGGTCAGTTGGCATTTCTTTGTGGAGTTTGCATGTTCTCCCCGTGTTGGCGTGGGTTTCCTCCGGGTGCTCCGGTTTCCCCCACAGTCCAAACACATACGCTATAGTGGAATTGGTTAAGCTAAATTGTCCCTAGTGTGTATGTGTGTGAATGGGAGTGTATGGGTGTTTCCCAGTGATGGGTTGCAGCTGGAAGGGCATCCGCTGCATAAAACAAATGCTGGATAAGTTGCGACCCCAAATGAATGAATGAATGAATGAATAATTATAATAATAACAAATATAGGTCAGGTCAGTATCCTCAGCAGTAAATAGAGGGAGAACTTTTAAACAAATCTTATTGTAAGGACAATAATTAAACCATTATGGTAAATTCAATTAAATAAAAAGTTAAAGGTTTTATTGAGATGGATTGTTGGTGATTGTATGGACCAGATTGGATACATTTACATGAACAAATGAAAATTAAGACCTGTTAAAAAAGATTTAAGACCTACAACACAATATTTCAACAAGATTTAAGACTATTTAAGGCCTAAAATTTAGTTTTGAGACATTTGAAGAGTTTTTAAGACCCTGCAGACACCCTGTAATCAACACAGTTTTGTTTTGCTTGTTTGTCTTTTGAAATGTAATTGTTTTTTGTTAAGAATTGCAAATGATGATGAAATATGTAATATGTAGTATGCTAAAGTGTCCCTTTTATTACTTTTGACCTCACTTATGGGCATTTACACCTACCTTACTTTAAATAGTCACAGTTCTTGACCCCAGTGAACGTCTTTACTATGGTCATGCTAAAAAATATAAAAAGTTATACATTATAAAGTCATGAGAAAGAAAAATGTACTGTGCTCAATATTTGTTTTCCATATACAAACACATGAAATGTAATAACCTAGAAAAAATATGCCTTGAAAGCCAAGAGTCTCATGGGTTTATATTTCAAATTTGACGAGGATAGCATGCAAAACGAGATTTCTGCTAAATGTTTTCCGAGGCTATATATAATGTCCTGCTCTCACCTTCCCAAACTAAAACAGTAACAGTTGCTAAAAAATTTGGGCTACACTCACAGTTCATTTATCTTTGGAAAGAAGACACTATGGGCTTTACTATCCGTCATCTAGAGTTTATAATGCTCAAAATGAAAAAAGTTATAGATGCTTAACCAACTTTCTAAAGTCATTATTTTTCTCCTCCCTCTCCATCAACTACATAGAGCATAATATGGTATATTCTGGAAAATCACCTATAGCGCATGTCTTTGGACTGTGGGAGAAACTGGAGCACCTGGAGGAAACCCACGCCAACACGGGGAGAACATGCAAACTCCACACAGAAATGCAAACTGACCCAGCCAGAACTCGAACGAGCGACCTTCTTGCTGTGAGGCAACAGTGCTCACCATATATATATATAAAAGAAGGTGTGAATAAGAGTGCATGGATGTTTCCCAGTATGCATCCGCTGTGTAAAACATATGCTGGATAAGTTGGCGGTTCATTCCGCTGTGGCAACCTCTGATGAATAAAGGGACTAAGCCGAAGGAAAATGAATGAATGACTTATCCAGCAAGTGTTACAAAAAATAAATAGTCCCATTTGTACTCTGAGCACCTTTAAACGATGAGTCCAGCAATCTGTCTTTCAATGACTTCCAAAGTCAAGCATATTTATGAGACATGAAGTGTTGATCTGAGATGTTGTTGACGCACAAAGCGGATTATAGTTTAATAACTGTTTTAATATTCATTTCTCACATTTAAAGGATTTTCACAATACATTTAAAGGTTTTCGAGCTCACAACTCATTAATAACAATAACACAACTCATATCTTTCAAAATACTTGATTTCTTTCACCTGAAGATGTGTCCGTGTCGGCCCTGGAAAAGTCAAATTTTACACAATTTAAATTCAGTTTAGTTTATAAAGTATATTTCCTCAGTACTCAACATTTTTTATTATACATAGCACAATA
>CAIGQV010001161.1:695298-714937 GCA_903798115.1 Danio jaintianensis
AAAAAAAAAAAACAGTTGCACAGACGAAAGTAAAAGACAAATGATTTCCTGATTGGTCAGATGCTTTCAGGCTTTTAAACAAAAGATGCACAGGAAAATATTCAACTTTCATGAATTTATTGAAAAGTGAAATCATTGCCCTTGCGCACCTGTATATGCATATTTATGCAGTCAAGTGGAAACAATGTAAATAAAAAGACAAACCGGCAGCAGAGCACGGTCTGTGCATTTGACCCTTTTGCTGCAATAAACATCTGGATTAAAAAATATCATCAACCATAACCATTAGCAGGAATCTTTAAAGCTGGATTGTGCAAAACTAGCAAAAAAAATTTATTAAATAAAGAAATAATAAGAAAATACAGCATTTGTTAAGAGCTAGCGTAAACTTAAAGGGATAGTTCACCAAAAAATGAAAATGTAGTGACTCACCCTGATGTGTTCATTCATTCATTCATTCATTTTCTTTTCAGCTTAGTCCCTTTATTCATGAGGGGTCGCCACAGTTGAATGAACCACCAACTTATCCAGCATATGTTTTACACAGCGGATGCCCTTCCAGCTGCAACCCATCACTGGGAAACACCCATACACTCTCATTCACACACACTGCAAACAATTTAGCTTATTCAATTCTCCTATAGCGCATGTGTTTGGACAGTGGGGGAAACCGGAGCACCCGGAGGAAACCCACGCCAACACGGGGAGAACATGCAAACTCCACACAGAAACGCCAACTGACCCAGCCGAGGCTCGAACCAACGACCTTCTTGTTGTAAGGGGATTGTGCTACCCACTGCGCCACCATGACGCCCACCCTGATGTGTTTTCAAACCTTCATGAGTTTCTTTTTTTTCTGTTGAACACAAAAGAAGATATTTTGAAGAATGCTGGAAACCAGTAACCATCGACTTTCATAGTACACTGGAAAAAATATCTGTTAATTAAGTGTTTTCTGTTTGTTTACAGTGGTGAATTGCATTATGGGATGTTGATCTCTGCTCTGTCCACTTTTGATGTTGAAAATTCAACTCTACAGTTTAACAAAGTGACTTTTAGTGACATTTTAGTGGTTTGAAATAATAATATAATGTATAATAAATAATATCTAGAGGAATAAGTCTGTATAATAACAGGAAATGTGCTGGCAGTTTATTACAAGGTGTTTGTAGTGTAATATACAACACCAACCCAGACAATATAGCACTGCAAACTGTTACAAATGATCATAAAAGTCACTTTTTCACAACATTTCAAGGTTAAATGTTGTGAGAAGAAAGATCAAGATCCCGTAATGCAGTTCAAAAGCAGAAATAAACAGGTAAAAATAAAAACATGAATCACAAAATACGGAAAACTGCTAATTTACAGATATATGTTACAATGTAGGAAAAACAAACAAATATTGAAGTCAATGGTTTCTAACATTCTTCGAAATATCTTTTTTAGTGTTCAACAAAAGAAAGATACTCCTAAACCCAGCAGGCACATAATGTCATAAGACGTTAATATAAGGTTAGATTTAGGTCGTGATGTCAAAATTCAATGTCTAGCCAGCGTCTAAGGACAACGTCATTTTGACGTCCAATAACGACGTTGATTTTAGGTTGTGTTGGAAAGTGACCATAATACAGCGTCGAGCCAACATCTTAAACCAGCGTCATATTAACATCAAATACTGACATTTATTCATCAGGTATGGCAACCAAAATCAAACATCTGATTGACGTCATAGTGGTAACATCCACACAACGTCAAGCTGTAACATCATTAGACGTTGATATTTGGTTGATTTTAGGTTGGATATTGACGTTGGCCTGATGTTGGGTTCTGACGTCAACCCGATTTTCATTTCCAAACAAAATGCAACGTCCCCACGACGTTGGGGTACAACGTCAATCTGATGTCATGTTGACGTCCTGTGCCTGCTGGGAAGGTTTGAAACAAGTTAATGATGAGTTCAATTTGTGGGTGAACTGTGCCTTTTAAGATAACTATTATTATTCAAGCTTTTCATTTTTCTGATAATCTTTCAACTAAAATCATATAGAATAGAAAAGAAAGTACAATCAAAGAGTCCCATCGAGTCACAGTGCATACAGGATATACTGAACACTGAATCAAACCCATTCAAAGTGCAAATTTAGCAAAATGTTCAAGAGTTTAACACTTCAATGTTTTGGACGAGCTACCCAACTAAAGAAACCAGTCCAACACCTTCTTGACAGATTTACGAAACATAAAGGACTTTATAATTGGCTATGGATTTTTGGCGGGAATGCTAAAAATCACATGCTACATGAACACGACTGCAGCCTATTTCATGCTTCATTTATTCTCACATCGACGCCTCGTTTATGAACGTACACAGTTATATCAGTATTGCTTAACCACCAGTGAACTTGTTAGCTTCGTGCATTTGCTAACAACAGTACATACATAATTGCACGTATACTTTTTTGATATTACAAAATGATGGGCCAAAATGTTGTTTTCAGAAATCCTCTTATTGCATATTGAAGTTCATATAAAATAAACGAGTCACAATTTATATGCAGTTGAAAAATAAATAATAAACACCCTTGCTGTCCATCAGGAATTCAGCAACAGGAGACATTTGGTCATTTTTGCATTTGTCAATATTGCATTTCAGCACATAAACAAGCGACATAGTATTTCATTCATTCATTCATTTTCCTTCGGCTTGGTCCCTTATTTATCAGGGGTCACCACAGCGGAATGAACCGTCAACTATTCCAGCATATGTTTTACGCAGCGGATGCCCTTCCAGCCGCAACCCAGTACTGGGAAACACCCATACACACTCATTCACACACACACACTCATACACTACGGCCAATTTAGTTAATTTAATTCCCCTATAGTGCATGTGTTTGGACTTGTGGGGGAAACCGGAGCACCCGGAGGAAACCCACGCCAACACGGGGAGAACATGCAAACTCAGAGACTCACACAGAAATGCCAACTGGCCCAGCCAGGACTCAAATCAGCGACCTTCTTGCTGTGAGGCCACAGTGCTAACCACTGAGCCACTGTGCCCCCCTTTAGATGATTATTCATTCATTCATTCATTTTCTTTTCGGCTTAGTCCCTTTATTAATCAGGGGTCACCACAGCGGAATGAACCGCCAACTTATCCAGCATATGTCTTTACGCAGCGGATGCCCTTCCAGCCGCAACCCAACACTGGGAAACACCCATACACTCTCATTCACACACATACACTACAGACAATTTAGCTTACCCAATTCCCCTATAGCGCATGTGTTTGGACTTGTGGGGGAAACCGGAGCACCCGGAGGAAACCCACACCAACACGGGGAGAACATGCAAACTCCACACAGAAATGCCAACTGACCCAGCCGGGGCTCGAACCAGCAACCTTCTTGCTGTGAGGCCACAGTGCTAATCACTGAGCCACCGTGTCGCCCCTCAGATGATTATATAAACACTTTTTGTCTCGTCTTGTGTATGATCAGACGTCAAAACATTAGCAAGAATAAGACGGACGGCAGTTTTACATTTCACACGTACAAATATATCTAGATTTAGATGATCATACCAAAAATGTCAACCGTTGTACAAAAATGTTCATTACCGTGATATATTCCATTATATGTTATACGCATTTATCCATATAATAAATGTTCATAATTTCATATGCACATACAGTTGAAGTCAGAATTATTAGCCCCCTGTATATTTTCTGTTTAACGGAGAGCAGATTTCTTCAACACATTTCTAATCATAATAGTTTTAATAACTCATTTCTAATAGTTGATTTCTTTTCTCTTTGCCATGATGACAGCACATAATATTTGACTAGATATTTACTAGTATTCAGCTTAAAGTGACATTTAAAGGCTTCATTCATTCATTCATTTTCTTTTCGGCTTAGTCCCTTTATTAATCCGGGGTCGCCACAGCGGAATGAACCGCCAACTTATCCAGCATATGTTTTACGCAGCGGATGCTCTTACAGCTGCAACCCATCACTGGGAAACATCCACACACACTCATTCACACACATACACTACAGACAATTTAGCCTACCCAATTTACCTATACCACATGTTTTTGGACTTGGACTTGGACTTTTGGACCCGGAGGAAACCCACGCGAACACGGGGAGAACATGCAAACTCCACACAGAAACGCCAACTGACCCAGGCTCGAACCAGCGACCTTCTTGCTGTGAGGCGAACGTGCTACCCACTGCGCCACCGTGACACCACATTTAAAGGCTTAACTAGGTTAATTAGGGTAAAGTTAGGGTAATTAGGCAAGTCATTGTATAACAGTGGTTTGTTCTGGAGACAATCCAAAACTAATATTGCTTAAGGGGGCGAATAATATTGACCTTAAAATGGCTTTAAAACAATTAAGAACTGCTTTTATTCTAGCCGAAATAAAACAAAGACTTTCTCCAGAAGAAAAAATATTATGGGAAATACTGTGAAAAATTCCTGAATCTGTTCAACATCATTTGGGAAATACTTGAAAAAGAAAATAAATAATCATTTTCACTTCAACAAAGTGCCGTTGCCAAGGTAATGCCACAGACGAAAAAAACAAACAAACATTTGAATATAAAAACAAAAATATTCATCTTGAAAGTAAAACACGACTTGAGGTCAGTTTGGCTTTGACTCCAATAGGACCAAAACATGTTCACTTCATCGCATATAAAAGACCAATTCACTCCGAACTAGGGCTGCACGACACTGGAAAAAAACTAATATTGCAATATTTCATTTTTCTGCGATTATATTGCAATATGAATACAGTTTCACAAGAAAAGTTTGAATAGCAGTATGACACCAGACGCGGATGAAGCATCAAGCGATAGTGATTTACATGTTAAGTCAATGCAAAGATGCGAACAGACATCCTGTGGCGCGAATGAAGTGATGCGTTAACTAATCAGGAGCTTGCTCCAGTAGGGGCGTGATTATGACGTAACACCTGTTGTCGGTGTCCCGAGGAGAAATCCTCCTGCCGACACCAGACAACAGCTCATCAAACTGGGCGGGCTCAGTCTGAAGCACAGCTGAAAGCCTCCATCATCCATCATCCAGGTACAGTTTCTGGAGGAGTTGATGAACTCACAGAGCTGGTGCACGTCTGAAAGGATCTAGTGGACTCAGACACGGCGCCGAACGAATCTACGCTGTTTTTCAGCCTTCCTAAAGCACATAAAGCACAGCTACTCTCTCTATAAAATCCATGTTAGCTATTTAACAACGAAGCTAGAGCAGACAGAAGCCCTGCCCATGACGCGAATCCGCGTCTATTGTGAAGTGAATTTGACACGCGAATGAAGTAAATTTGACGTGCAAATGAGGTAAGTAAACTCATAATGTTCACGTGTCTATTTACGTGCCAATAGCGTGATTTATTCGTGCGTGCCGAGTGGTGTGAACACAGCTTAATGGTGTGTTCACATCAGACGCGGATGAAGCATCAAGCATGAGTGATTTACATGTTAAGTCAATGCAAAGATGCAAATAGACATCCTGCGGCGTGATTCGTGTGAATGAAGCGACATGTTAACCAATCAGGAGCTTGCTCCAGTAGGGGCGTGATTATGACGTAGTACCAGTTGTTGTTGGTGTCCCGAGGGGAAATCCTCCTGCCGACACCGGACAACAGCTCATCAAACTGGGCTCAGCTCAGTCGGAAGCACCGCTGAAAGCTTCCATCATCCAGGTACAGTTTCTGGAGAAGTTGATAAACTCAGAGAGCTGGTGCACCTCTGAAAGGATCTAGTGCACCCAGACACGACGCCGAACAATTCTACGCTGTTTTTCAGCCTTCCTAAAGCAGAGCTACTCTCTTAATAATATCCATGTTAGCCATGTAGCAACAAAACTAGAGTCACCAGGCAGACAGAAGCCCTGCCCATGACGCGAATCCGCGTCTAGTGTGAAGGGAATTTGACACGAGTAAATTCAAAATGTTCACGCATCTATTTGCACGCGAATAGCGCGATTTATTCACGCATGCCGCGTCTGGTGTGAACACAGCATTACAGTATTCAGGTACAGAAATTGAATAATCACAATGCAATAAATGCTTTTCTTCCTTTGCTTCGTCTCGTTTCTAGTCCAAATATCTAAAAATATTCTTTGATGAAGTAAAAATATTATTTTGTTGCTCCCTTAAGTCAAAATCAAGAGAGATTTGGACTATTCAATTCAGCTTCAATTCAAGTTTACTTGTATGGGGCTTTTTACAATAATTATTGCTTCAAATCAGCTTTACAAAAGGTGCACATTATTGCACTGCAATTAAAATCAGTTTTTCAATAAATATTTTTTGCATAAATCGTATATATTCCATATAAATACAGTAATTAAATACAATTCTGTGGCTCCTGGTCAACTATAATCCAGACCCAACATTGCATATCTTGCGATGTGACTATTGAGCAGGGCTCGCAAAATCTGGTAGCCCGAAGTCCCGGGGTTATTGTTTTTTCAGTCGGGCTACCAAAATTTATCAACAGCGTGCCTGGCAGGCTATCTAGATACCCCGCCGGGCATGATGTAGATAGATTTTGGTAGCCAGACTGAAAAAACAACAGCCTCAGGACTTCGGGCTTCCAGATTTTGCGAGCCCTGTAATTTCGATATCGATGCTGAAACAATATATTGTGCAGCCATACTCCGAACAGACAGATGCTACAGTAAATAGCAAAGACAATCAGATTCTCAGGACCCAACAAATGCCATTGAAAACAAACATCAGCCAACAGGAAAAGAAACAAATCAGAAACAGAAACAAATCAGATAACGTGTGTTTTGTCAGCATCAATAATCAACTCACACTGCAGCAACACAAAGCAATCGTTTTCCATCAGAATGATTCACATCCAACACTGTAAAACATATCTGTTAATGAACAGTTTCTGTATTTTTGCCATTTATTTGCGGTGGTGAATTGCATTAGGGGATGTTGATCTCTGCTCTGTCGACTTTTGATGTTGTAAATTCAACTCTACAGTTTAACAAAGTGACTTTTAGTGACATTTTAGGAGTTTGAAATAATATAATGGATAAGAAATAACATAGGAAAATAAGTCTGGCGAGATGGTGGCTCAGTGGTTAGCACTGTCGCCTCACAGCAAGAAAGTTGCTGGTTTGAGCCTCGGCTTGGTCAGTTGGCATTTCTGTGTGGAGTTTGCATGTTCTCCCCGTGTTGGCGTGGGTTTCCTCCGGGTGCTCCTGTTTCCCCCACAGTCCAAACACATGCGCTATAGGGGAATTGGGTAAGCTAAATTGTCCGCAGTGTATGTGTGTGAATGAGTGTGTATGGGTGTTTCCCAGTGATGGGTTGCAGCTGGAAGGGCATCCGCTGTGTAAAACATATGCTGGATAAGTTGGCGGTTCATTCCGCTGTGGTGACCCCAGATTAATAAAGGGACTAAGCCAAAAAGAAAATGAATGAATGAATGAATGTATAAGAAATAACATAGGGAAATAAGTCTGGTGAGATGGTGGCTCAGTGGTTAGCACTGTGGCCTCACAGCAAGAAGGCCACTGGTTTGAGTCCTGGCTGGGTCAGTTGGCATTTCTGTGTTGAGTTTGCATATTCTCCCAGTGTTGGCGTGGGTTTCATCCAGGTGCTTCCCCTACAGTCCAAATACATGCGCTATAGGTGAATTGAATAAACTAAATTAGATGTAGTGTATGAGTGTGTGTGTGTGTGTGTGTGTGTGTGAATGTGAGTGTATGGGTGTTTCCCAGTGATGGGTTGCAGCGGGAAGGGCATCCGCTGTGTAAAACATATGCCAGATAAGTTGGTGGTTCATTCCACTGTGGCGACCCCTGACGAATGAAGGGACTAAGCCAAAGGAAAATGAATGAATGAATGAAATAAGTCTGTAAAATAAGTACTGGCAGGTTTCCGTACTGTAAAAATGGTACAATACATCACTTTAAACTATTAAAAATATCAGTAAAAGCTACCTTTTTAATTTGTCAACATTAAAAGTTGTGGGAGGAAACATCAAGACCCTTTAATGCACTTCCAAAGCACAAATAAACTGAAAAAAGGGTAATCATTTGTTTTCGCCAACTGAAAATAAAAGGCCATCTGTTGGGTCCCTGAATGTAACATATTGTAGGGATGTAACAATTGGTAGAATTGGGACTGGGCCTAAATGATACTGTTTTGGGTGAACTATCCCATTAAAACACATGTTATGCAGATATATTGCCATCCTTCTCCGAATCAGGTGAGTCTGGTCTTGAACTGTGGTACAGCTGTGCAGATCCTGAGGAGTTTCTGTCTGTGAGCACTCTTAGCATCTCCGCCAGCTGTCTTTCGAGTACACTCATCCTGCAGCCCAGCGTGTGGATATCCCCCTGCAGATCCTGCCTCAGCTCCGAGAAGCAGGCCTGCAGACTGTGCTCCGGGATGGGGTAAAACAGGCGCTTTTCTTCAGGCTGAACGGGGCTCCGGTCCTGAGGGGTCCCGGCACTGCCCATATTGTCCAGGCGCGGGTCGCTCTTGGTGATGCCACTGTCGCAGGAGTCCGTCTTCTTCAGGGATAATAACTCATCTTGAGATTTAGTCCTGTCCGGCAGCATCTCCATGGACTCAGCTTTGGACACAGAACTTAAGGAGAGGTCAGATTTGGCCGTGGCTTCCTTAAACCGACCCCAGCCTTTACTTTTGGGAGCTTCTACTGATTTTTGTGCTGTATTCGGGGCTAGGGGAGTGTTCAGTTTTGCTCGGCATAATGTTCTGGAGGATGGTGTGGCTAGGGAAGAGGTATTCAGCATGGCTGGACTCTCTGTGACGGTGATGATGCTGGTAGGTGAGGTGATCTCTTTTACCGCGGTTGGCTCTGATTTACCTTTCTCCACGTCCTGCTCTCCCTGATTGGCCTCTTCTGCCGCCAGACGAGCCTCTTTCTGCTGTCGAAAGCGCTGGAAAAGACGGCGCACTGGGTGATCTGGAGGGAGATTTAGAGGAGCTTCATTCTTCCTCCGCAGCATTTCCTCTTCCTCTTGTTTCACGTCACTGATTTTGCGGAAGACGATCTGTAAGATTTAAAAGAGAGAAAAGACACTTCTAAATGAATGATCATGGGGTTACATTTACATTTATACTAAACTGAAGCAGTTTCAATTTAACAGTTTGAAATAAATTGCATAGAAATCAATGCTAACGGGAGAACAGAGGTGTATTACCGTCCCGCGGGCGAACGACACAAAATATCAAGTCAAGTCGAGCTTTATTGTCATTCTGTTACATGTGTGGACATACAGAGGAACGAAATGTCGTGTCTCGCAGACAAACGGTGCTACATAGATTAATCATAAATACAAACTCAACACTGGACAAAAGAGCTAAAAAAACCTATGCATAACTAACATATACTATAAAAAAAAATACTTAAACTATACACATAAGACAGGCTATACAAGTACTTTTACATGAGACTGAACAATGTTGTGCAGGATATTGTGGAAGAGCGGAATTAAAGGTGAATATTGTGCAAGAAGTATTTAAGGTTGAAGCAAGCAGTGCAACATGATTGTGGTACATTTATATAAACATCGTTTTCCTTATTGAGTCCTTGTAAGATGGAGTTTAGATAAAGTGTCAGGTGCATAAGAGAGAAGAGTGTTTCTACAGGTGGTTTGTCAAGCCCACTCACCTGAATGAAGCACATTTTGAAATGCACAATGTTTCTGAGAGACATGGAGTGATTAAGAAAGTGTCTATAGTGCAAATGTGCAACCTGGTGCAAGAGTCAGAGAGACGAGAGGGTGTCCTTCCACAGGTGGTTTGTTAAGCCCACTCACCTGTATGGGACATACTCAGGAATACATGGGGGGGGGGGGGGGGGGGGGGGGGGGGGGGGGGATTTCAGGGGGGGGTAAATTGACTGGAGTTGAGGGCTCGAACAGCCTGTGGGAAGAAGCTGCTGAGTAGTCTAGCCCAGAAGGCTCTAATACTTCGAAACCTTCTTCCTGATGGCAGCAGCTGAAAGAGACCGTGGAAGGGGTGAGTAGTCTTTCACAATATATGCAAATATGCAATGCGCTTGCCTTGAATGTGTGGAATTTTGCCTCATTTGTGTCTTCTGCATTTGATGTGAACCCTGCCACGTTGGCCAATCAGAAAGGAGAAAACAGCGCACACTGACATTATGAGGAGAAAACGTCCCGGTTACGGATGTAACCCATGTTCCCCAAAGAAGGGAACAGACAGAAATGTAGTGTGCAACTACACTTTGGAGGTATCGCTAGATAGCCAATCATTCTGAAGAGTAAGAATATGGGCCAATGAATGACTATAAATTGGCAGCGTGCAGCTCTGACAATTACAATCAGCTGAGTATAAAGCCACCAGCTGAGGAGAGCAAGGCAGGCTTTTATCGCTTAAGATGTCAAACATACAGCTATCAGCTGGAGGGCCAGCTGCTGTGGCATCGAGACACAACATTTCTGTTGCCTCTTTTGGGGAATGAGGGTTACGTCCATAACCAGGACTTCCCCATCAGGTCAGGTACTCCAATACCATGTCGGAATGACACTTTGGGGGAAGTGTATGGAAAGCGCCACAGCAGCTCGACCTCACCACGGCTTTGGTAAGAACAAGCATAGCGTGAGCACACAATCATCACCAAAGGCGCAGCCCTCCAACGTCCCCAGGCCCTTACTTAATTGAATATGAAATTTTAATAAATCGTTCACTGGGGTCATATGAGACTTTCACCTAGCTGAATTTAGACTAGGAATTTTGAAATACGACAGTACGTTGGGAAAGCGTGCCAGTCCCGAAGGGGAGACTGGGGAGACCTGGTGACAATATGGGCTAACCCTAACCAGGAGGAGTGCGACATGAAAAGATGGTCAGTGGGAAGGGAAGACATGTGTCTGCCTGAGAAGGGGGAACTGAACCATGGAACTGTGGAAAGCGTTGAAGGATAAAAAAAAAACACGATCCAGAAACATGTTTTACCTTTTAAAACCTCAGTGGCATTCTTCAAACACAGAAGATATCACAAGACATATCTATCTGGGTCTAAAATGTGCCTTCGGCTTCTTGACATGAAAATGATAGAGGATTATAATGCTCTGCAGATATTTCACACTGTGTTTATGTAAAATGGGGTACAACAGCTTTCCACACCCTGCCAGAATGAGCTCTCTTGTTTTTTGATGAATTATAAATGAACTTGGTGGCTCAGTGAAAGCAAGATCCCTGTACTGACTCCTCGTGTTGGATAGTGCCTTCTTTTATTGCATTCACTTTAGTTATTGCTAAAATGCGCTTAATTACTATTAACTCATGAATATGATGTAAAAAGATGTGTTCAACATTTAGGTTGTACGACATTACAACATTAAGATGTGCAAAAACGCATCTTAAAGGTGCCATGAAACGAAAATCTAGATACAGTTGAAGTCAGTGTACTTCATGTGCTGTCATCATGGCAAAGATAAAAGAAATCAGTTATTAGAAATTAGTTATTAAAACTATTATGTTTAGAAATGTGTTGAAAAAAAAAATCTTAAACAGAAATTGGGGGAAAAAATAAACGGGGGCGAATAATTCTGACTTCAACTGTAAATACAAGCCAAATGTAGATGTAGGTGGAAGCTGTTAATGATGTTGGTTTGTTAATTCATTCCTGTCCACAGACTGACTCAGTGAAACTTTGTTTGCTCACCAGGTCGCATGAATCCTTACACACACACCTGTGAAGAGCAACAATAAATGGATTTTCTATCAGCTGAGACGGATGGCTATGAGATGTGCGGTGAGGACTGGAGGCGGACAATATTCAACAGTGTCATTTTTCTGTCATGTCAAAGCTAAAGATAATTGGTTTTGTGGGCTAGAGAGGTTTATAGTTTATTGCCAAGTCTGAAAACAACAAACAAGTTTTTCTTAATGTAGGTATTTGATCTTCCATCTGTGGAAAACTACATGGAGGCGTTTCCAAGATAGCTGCCAAGTAAAATGACTTGCCTTTAAGGGACTAAGAGGGCTTCCATCAAGTTGTTAGAGAAGCTCATTGTAGTATTGGTAACCTAGCAACCAACAATAAACAAGGCAAGCATAATAGAGACAGCCGATTGGTCACTTGGGTGTGATGTTCTTTAAATCAGAGTTTACAGATGGATTTCTTTTCTGTTTCTGATGTTAGGATGGAAACCTGGCTTTAATTCTCATCTGACATGTTGGCAGTGAATAAATTACAAATAAGCATCAGGTAGAACTCTTTGGATGACTTATATGGTGCTTTTGTGAACCTTGGCAGTAAAAAAGTGCATTGAAAGAAGCAGTTATGAGAACTTGGACTGACATGAATGGGAGTAAATGATGGTTGAATACTCCACTATTTCTCCAAGACGTGACCAGAAGGTCCTCCAGTAATGATTTTTTGAGTCTTTAAACAGACCCAGTTAGATAATTGCACCACCAGCACAAATTCCCTCGAGTCTGGACTGGAAATGTATCCAACAGAAGCTTCCATCATCATTTATTCAGTCCAGTGAAGGAGACTAGTGACAGTTTACCGCTCATGATGATCAATACAGTAACAGGGCTTTAAAATTGGCTTCCATTAGCATAGAGGTGACAGGAAACAATTGCACGTCTTAAAGATAAATGACTTCAGTTAAGAAAATCGCAGCTCTGAAGTGGAAATTCTTATCTCAGGGAAACACACCATGCCACAACTACAGTAAGGTATTGATTATTTTAGAATTAAATAGTAACACCATTTCCAATAGATTATTCACATTGCACCTCAATGATCATGCAGCGAACACTGCAGACTGCCTCAATGACCTTTAGGTGATGAAGGTGAAGTAAAACGGACATTAAAAACAATGACCTTTATGTGACCAAGGCGAAGAAAATCAGACATCGGAAATGACATGTTTGAAAAAATGATATATGAGATACATTGTGTTTATTCCCATTCAGCCGCTCAGCTCAAACTGGTTCAACAACTTCATTCAGCCCTTTTGTAGGCAAACATTAGACCAGGTACTTTCCCCAGGGTTGGATGTGACCTAAATTTCCATTATGAGGTCTTCTGGGAGTAATATATCTTTAGAGATTTGCTATTGTTACAGTACATATAGAAACATAATTTAAGAGACAGTTGTTCAATTGTCTTGGTGCTTCCAAATATGAAATTTAAGTATTCAGTCATCATTTACTCACATTCATGTCATTCCAAGTCCTCACAACTACTTCTTTCATAGGACTTGCAACACTTTTTTACATCCAACGAAAGTAGTGTAGTAACCCAGAACTGCCAAGGGTCACAAAAGCACCATACGTGAAACTTGTTTGTAATTTATTCACTGTCAACATGACAGACAAGAATTAAAGCCAGGTTTCCATCCTGAATTCAGAAACAGAAAAGAAATCCATCTGTAAACTCTGATTTAGAGAACATCACACCCAAGTGACCAATCAGCTGTCTCCATTATGCTTGCTAGGTTACCAATACTACAGTGAGCTGCTCTAACAACTTGATGGAAACCAGAGTCCCTTTAAGGCAAGTCATTTCACATTTAATATTTGAAAGCCCCAAGACAATTTAACAACTGTCTCTTAAATTATACACTCACCAGCCACTTTATTAGGTACACCTTACTAGTACCGGGTTGGACCCCCTTTGCCTTTAGAACTGCCTTAATCCTTCGTGGCAGAGATTCAACAAAGTACTGGAAATATTCCTCAGAGATTTTGCTACATATTGACATGACAGCATCACACAGTTGCTTCAGATTTGTCGGCTGCACATCCATGATGCGAATCTCCCGTTTCACCACATCCCAAAGGTGCTCTATTGGATTGAGATCTGGTGACTGTGCAGGCCATTTGAGTACAGTGAACTCATTGTCATGTTCAAGAAACCAGTCTGAGATGATTCGCACTTTATGACATGGTGCGTTATCCTGCTGGAAGTAGCCATCAGAAGATGGGTACACTGTGGTCATAAAGGGATGGACATGGTCAGCAACAATACTCAGGTAGGCTGTGGCGTTGACACGATGCTCAATTGGTACTAATTTGTCCAAAATGTGCCAAGAAAATATCCCCCACACCATTACACCACCACCACCACCAGTCTGAACCGTTGATACAAGGCAGGATGGATCCATGCTTTTATGGTGTTGATGCCAAATTCTGACCCTACCATCCGAATGTCGCAGCAGAAATCGAGACTCATCAGACCAGGCAACCTTTTTCCAGATCAGCAGTTTCTGAAATATTTAGACTTTTGTTCAAAATGTTGGTCTGGCACCAACAACCATGCCACGTTCAAAGTCACTTAAATCACCTTTCTTCCTCATTCTGATGCTCGGTTTGAACTGCAGCAGATCGTCTTGCCAATGTCTACATGCCTAAATACATTGAGTTGCTGCCATGTTGATTAGAAATTTGTGTTAACGAGCAGTTAGACAGGTGTACCTAATAAAGTTGCGGTTGAGTGTATATGTTTCTACATGTTAAAATCATGACAAAAAAACCCTGCATATATGTGCACTCGATCATGACACAAAACTCCATTTCTAGAGGACATGATCATACGTCATCCTGTCAATCCAACTCTGTAACTACCGTAAGATTAAATAAGTTAAGCGATTTGCTATTGTTCCAGTACATTCATCCTAAAGTGTCCAGCTGTGTGGTTTGATTATCATATACAGACAGATACAGTGACGGCCACAGATCGATAAATACTACAAAGACAGCAGAAAACAAAGGAGGATGTAAATAAAGAATGAGTCTGAGGGGTACACACCAAAACAATAACCAATGAAGATCACGAAAAAAAGCTTGACCTGCCTGAACAAATGCAGGAATAAACGGAAAGAAGGATGAGGGTTAAGGAAAGGTGAAAGGCAAGAGAGATTTGTCTGAATTAATATAACGCAGATGGTTTCTGTGATCAATACCGGCGTCCAGTGAACAGAATTAGAGGACGATCAAAGATACTGTCACGGTGCGCTCTGCACACACAAAGGCACGAAACACGGGAGTTATCAAACACGAAGATTTATTAACAAACACTCACTGGCAGATGGAGACACGGGAAGACGGAGACACTGGAACATGGACAACACACTGTGGCAATACAATACTGGACAAAGGAGGAACTAAACTAAGGGGGTATATATACACATGAGGGATAATGAAACAGGTGAAAACAATCAACATTAGAAAACGGCAGGAAACAGAACAAAGGGATCACATGATGACAACATGGAATAGACACCTGACATTCCCCCCCCCCCCCCCTTTGAAGGCGCGTCCTCGCGCCTTTAACATAACATAAAGGAGGGTGAGAGGGGAGGGGCCAGGGAGGAGTTTCAGGAGGGAGGAACCAGGAAGGGAGCTGGAGCAGGAAGACCCAGGACACAGCCAGAAGGACGGCCCAGGGCGGAGTCGAGGAAGGAAGGGACCATGGAAGGAGGAGTGGCTGCCGACTCCAGGGGGCCGACCGAGGGAGACGCCGCTGATGGCAGTGGAGCCCAAGGAGGAGACGGAGAGCCGTAGGGTGAAGGTGACGCCGAGGTCCCGGAGGGCCGGGGTGGAGCAGACGGCTCACCCGAGCGAGGCGACGGCGGGGGTCCGGAAGCCAGATAGACAGAGGACCAAGGCGTAGCTGGAGGGAAGGAGGAGCTCAACGCAGCTGGCAGGACGGAGCGACGAGGCGCAGCCAGAGGAGTGGAGTCCAGAGGTGTAGGAAGGGCGACGACTGACCAAGGCGGAGCCGGAGGAACGAGGGAGCCTGGTGAAGCTGGTGGACTGACGGTCCACGGCGGAGATGAGGGAGGAGGGAGCCAATGCGAAGCACAAGGGTCGAAGGGCCGAGGTGGAGTCCGTAGCTCGGAGGCTGGAGGAGCTGACGCTGGGCGACACCCTCCAGAGGGCGATGCTGGCAGGCAGCACCTCAGAGCGAGCTCCACCTCTGGAGCTTGAGGGCGAGCTGGGGGGCTGGCTGACTGCAGCAGCGCTGGAGCTGGTAGACTGGCTGCAGTCATAGGTGTGAGTAGAGGTGAAGAGGGTGGGATGGGTGGGAAGTCACTCACGAGTCTGGAGCTTGGGGCATCAGGAAATTCAGGAACTAAAAAGCTGTGTGGAAACAGTTGACGCGGAGATACGTCTTTGCTGTCTGGAAACAGCGGAAGGGGCTTAACTTCGCTCCAGAAGTCAGTGAGCAACTTCCCAGTGTCCAGCGGTTGCACATCTGCAGAGGGGGGGTGGACGGGACTCTCGCATGAGCCGCTGAGGTCCACCAGGACTCCCCCTTTTGGCGATGTTGCCGGCTCACACACCTGGTCAGACGGTCTGTTGAGCTCCTCCTGCTCGGTGTAACTCCGCTCTGTCGCTCTAGATGGCGATGGCTCGTACACCGCGGGTGGCTCTCCATCTGCGGTGGGCTCTGGCAAACGCTCCCTGCAGGTGGGTGGTGTTTGGCTGGTCACTGGGTCGGGAGTGGCGCTGGCGAGCTCTTCCTCCACACAGACGGTGAATGTTGCTCCATTCCTCGCCAGAATCCACTCCACATAAGCGGCGATATTGCCCCGAGGACCATCTTCGGACGACCGTCTTGTATGGTCCTCGAGGCTGCTTTCCCCCTGCTCCAGCAGGAGGGGAAGAAATAAGGGGCTGTCGATGGGGTCCATGGGAACACGAGGGAGAGGAAAAGAAAACACTGGGGGAAAAAAGACTAAAAAGAAAAACGGGGGAAAGTACGCCGCAAACTGTTTGAGGTCCAGTATTCTGTCACGGTGCGCTCTGCACACACAAAGGCACGAAACACGGGAGTTATCAAACACGAAGATTTATTAACAAACACTCACTGGCAGATGGAGACACGGGAAGACGGAGACACTGGACCATGGACAACACACTGTGGCAATACAATACTGGACAAAGGAGGAACTAAACTAAGGGGGTATATATACACATGAGGGATAATGAAACAGGTGAAAACAATCAACATTAGAAAACGGCGGGAAACAGAACAAAGGGATCACATGATGACAACATGGAATAGACACCTGACAGATACAGATCTGTCCATTCCAGAACACAGACAAAACCACAGAGAGATTCAAGGGTCCAGATGTGTCACTGTCACAGCCAACTGAAGCCGAAGCTTATAATTCACCTTAATAGAAAATACTTTTTGTGGTTATTAATTTTATTATTATTACAACCCCAAATCAGAAAATGTTGGGACAGTATGGGAAACGCAAATAAAAAAAGAAAGTAGTGACTTTGACTTGTATTTCATTGCAGACAATATGAACACACAATATTTCATGTTTTGTCTGGTCAACTTCATTTCATTTGTAAATATACATCACTTCCTGTCATTCAGACCTGCAACACATTCCAAAAAACAGGGACAGGAGCGATTTAGGGCTAGTAATCAGGTAAATTGATGAAATAATTATGTGATTTGAAACAGGTGATGTCAACAGGTGATTGTAATTATCACCTTATCACACGAAGCCACAGCCATATCTCCCTGCAGCCCAAGACCGGTTACTCACTGACGCTAAGCAGGGCTGAGCCTGGTCAGTACCTGGATGGGAAACCACATGGGAAAACTAGGTTGCTGTTGTAAGTGGTGTTAGTGAGGCCAGCAGAGGGCACTCAACCTGCGGTCTGTGTGATTCCTAATGCCCCAGTATAGTGAAGGACACTATACTGTCAGTGAGCGCTGTCTTTCGGATGAGATGTTAAACCAAGGTCCTGACTCTCTGTGGTCATTAAAAATCCCATGACACTTCTCGTAAAGAGTAGGGATGTAACCCCGGTGTCCTGGCCAAATACCCTCCATTGGCCCTTACCCATCATGGCCTCCCAATCATCCCCATTCACCGAATTGGCTCCATCACCGTCTTATTTGTGAAGCGCTTTGAGTGTATGGCCATACACAATAAAAGCGCTATATAAATGCACATTACATTACATTACATTACATGATTTGGTACAAAATCATACAAAATATACAAAAGCAGCATCCAAGAAAGGTCTAGTCCTTTAGGAGCAACGATGGGCCGAGGATCGCCAGTTTGCCAACAAATACGTGAGAAAATTATTGAAATGTGTAAAAGCAATGTTCCTCAAAGAAAGAGAGGAAGACATTTTGGATATTTCACCTTCAACAGTGCACAACATCATTAAAAAATTCAAGGAATCTGGAGGAATTTCAGTGCGTAAAGGACAAGGGCGCAAGCCTAAGCTGAACAACCGTGATCTCCGATCCCTCAGGCGGCACTGCATCAAGAATCCTCATTTCTCTATAAGCGATATCACCACATGGGCTCAGGACTACTGCGGCAAACCTTTGTCAAGTACGACAATACATAGTTACATCCACAAATGCCAGTGAAAACTGCACTGTGCCAAAAGGAAGCCCTACGTTAACAGTGTCCAGAAGTGCTGTCGACTTCTCTGGGCTCAGAGGCATCCGGGATGGACCATCACACAGTGGAAACGTGTACTGTGGTCAGATGAATCAGTATTTCAGGTATTTTGGGGAGAAATGGACACCGTGTGCTCCAGACCAAAGAAGAAAAGGATCATCCAAACTGTTACCAGCATCAAGTCCAAAAGCCAGGGTCTGTCATGGTATGGGGTTGTGTCAGTGCCCTTGGCAAAGGTAACTTGCACTTCTGTGATGCACCATTAATGCTGAAAAGTACATAGAGATTTTGGAGCACAATATGCTGCCTTCTTTTCCAGGGACGCCCATGCATATTTCAACAAGACAATGCAAAACCACATTCTGCACACATTACAAAGTCCTGGCTGTGGAGGAAGAGGATACAGGTACTTGACTGGCCTGCCTGCAGTCCCGACCTGTCTCCAATAGAGAATCTGTGGTGCATTTTGAAGCGCAAAATTCGACAACGAAGACCCCGTACTGTTGCCCACCTTAAGACTTGAAGGAAGAATGGGACAAAATTACACCTGAAACACTTCATCACTTGCTGTCTTCAGTCCCTAAACGTCTTTTAAGACATTAATGGAAGGATAGAATGATAGATATTGTAATGCAGTTCCTAGAGAAACAGAATATTAAATGAGAAAACAGTGGGCGTGGCTTGTTTTTTTTCTACTGCGAGCTGATTGGCTGTAGTAAAGTAGGTGTGTCATTCAGAAAGATGGGGAAAGGGTTTGGGGAGAGTTATTACAACCTAACAGACTCCTCCTGCTCTCCATTTCTGTTTGCTATCATACTGATAGCTGGAGGGGCGTGGTTAAGTGTGTTAGCCCTGCCCACTACCTCAGACAGACCTAGTTTGAGAATTTAACTGAAAACAAACAGGAAGTGCATTTTAAGATTTCAGTTAAAGATTACAAGGTCAAACACTTTTTTCTTAATGACACACACGGATGAATTGTTCACCACAAAACTAGCAATGTGAGCTAACAAAATCAACATGGTTAGTTTTGATTCCATTTGTACTTTAAGCTGCACTGACGCAATCTACATTTTAAAAGGCATTATAGAAATAAAGATAACGACTAGAAAGAGAGTGAGAGAAATAGAGAGTGTGTGTGTGTGTGTGTGTGTGTGTGTGTGTGTGTGTGTGTGTGTGTG
>CAIGQV010001161.1:721236-781072 GCA_903798115.1 Danio jaintianensis
GGTGGCCAGAGTTTACACGGGTGGCCAGAGTTTACACAGGGGTGGCCGTGGCACCCCTGACTGTAGTACAAATATGTTTATTTTGAAATGGTCATTAACTTCACATGCATGTTTATTTTCAAAATGTAGGAATTGATGTGTTCCCCAGTTTGTACATGGGCTACCAGCAGCTGTGAGATTTCAGTGTTCATTGTTTTACACTAGGAGTGTACTTTTCTTGCCTTATAAGTAAAATAAAGGAGTATTTATTGCAATAAATCGTTTTAATTTTTTACTCCTTCACCTCTTACTGTTCCTATTGCCTAAGCATAGAATAACAAAAAAAACACTTATGTGTCAAGCCATCAGAACCGAACCGAGGTATGTATTGAACCGTAGGCTAACTGTATTGTTGCATCCCTAGTGACCATATATCTTATTATTCAGGCATATAATAATAGTTACTTTGTATGTTAATAAATGCTTTATTAACTCAACTTCATCCAGATCTAATCTAAAGTGAGGACTAATTATGCTTTGTTAATCCCTTATGAATGATACAAACTACCTATTACAAATATATTTATACAACAGTTCTGTCTGGTTCTTGAATGCGATTGGCTGATAGCTGTGCGATATTCTGCCAGTAACAGCACTCGTCCAGCCTCTTTACCCTTCACCCTTGTGTCTTACTCCGCCCACATACAGCGACAAGCAGAGGACACTCTCCAGTTTGACAAATATTGCTGCTGTTGGACAACATAATGTACTTTTGAGGCTTTTTTAGGTGAGAATGTAGTTGTTTAGATTGCAGCGATGCAGTTTATTTATAAGGATAGTGCCTATTTTAAATATTTATAATTTCTGAGAGACAGCGCGTCGGCGGCCATTAGCCTGTCTTTGAGCAAAGATGGTTGACAATGTTCATCCACAAGATGGCGACAGAGATGCATAATACGCCCTAAGAGAAAACCAGCGTAATTTCAAACTACAGCTGATCAAATCATTATTAAACAGGTCAATGACTTTCTAAGTCGATCTCTCTCTTTTGTATGTTGTAGTGCTGTATTTATACCATAGTAATATTGTGATCTCCCGATGGCGACAGAGAAATACTGGGAAATCTCTGTAGACGGATGGCATTTCATGCCGTTCAGGCTTATAATCTTAAAATGTGAGCAAAATCACCTGTTTTGTCACCACTTTAGACATTACGCTAGAGAATCATTCAAACACTAGCTCTAAAGTGATGTTAGTGAATGAGCAACGGTTTCTGCTGTTCTGACGTCAGCTGTAGATGTGAATGAACGGCGGAAGAAAGTAGTATAAACGCAATATCACACTCGTATGCAATGCGATGTGGCTGTATATCGGCACTGGTGGGACAATAAACGCATGCCTCCCACCAGTGCCGATACACAGCCACATCGCACTGCTACGAGTGTGATATTGCTCATATATATATAAACCTCAATGTGTTGTTATTGTTTTATCATTGATATCCACTGTTAACGATTTTTGTAAATTAGACAGTATTTAACTGTAATATGAGCTGTATTTTACTGTAGGACAGCTACTGCGGTATGTTACTGTATTTTAAAGTTGTGAAAATGACTGTATATTTTACAGTAAAGATATACATACAATTCTGTAAATACATATACAGCAAGATAAATGGTGCTGTAAATGTAAATACAGTATTTTTGCTGCAACTGATTTACAGTAAGTGCGTCACAGTGGCGCAGTGGGTAGCATGATCGCCTCACAGCAAGAAGGTCACTGGTTCAAGCAAGTGCATGATCATATTTTATTGTGGTCAAATAAGCATAATCTAGAGGCCTTTGCCTTTCATATAAGCCACTTCTGATACCAAATGATCAACTAGAAGTCAAGTTATTATTTGCTGCTTCTAAAACTTGGACAGGCAACAAGACTTCTGTCAGTTAGTGTACACTGTTAATGATTTTTGTAAATTAGACAGTATTTAACTGTAATATGAGCTGTATTTTACTGTAGGACAGTTACTGCGGTATGTTTCTGTATTTTAAAGTTGCATTGTGAAAATCTGATTTAAGAATCTGTAGATATTTGGACTAGAAACAAGACAAAAACTCGAAGTAAGAACAGCATCTTTTTTGCAGTGTGGACGAGTAAACAATGACCGAATGTTAATTTCTCCACACAGTTTTCCATTAAAAGTAATGCAATGCATTTGAAAGCTTGTAAATGAAAGGCCAGAACAGAAAAGCAGCGTATTCAGTATTCAGCGTCGCTCCACATGAGAAATGGAGGGCTACAGGGAATAGATCTTCCAGCTCAGTCGGCTTCATAATCACTTCAGTGTAAAAAGTGCTTACGCCGAGAAACGAGACGTGAATTTAAAGCAGTTTGTCCATTTCCACGTGGACACAATGTAGTTGACAAATGCTGAGACAAAAAGCAGATGAAATCGAGCAGCGTTTCCCCCCTCGCAGCGGCTATAATATTAATGAAAAGCTGTCAAAATCCTTCACGGCTGTAAATAACAGACTGCAGAAGGAAAGGTCGGATGTTTGACAGCTAAAGAACTAAACATAATCGCTAAACGAATGAAACGGCGCAAGGATGATGATCATTCAAATTGAAGTATACTGAAAAAAAAATGAGGCGGCACGGTGGCTCCGTGGTTAGCACTGTCGCCTTACAGCAAGAAGGTTGCTGGTTCAAGTCCCGGCTGGGCCAGTTGGCGTCTCTGTGTGGAGTTTGCATGTTTCCTCCGGGTGCTCCGGTTTCCCCCACAGTCCAAACACATGCGCTATAGGTCAATTGGATGAACTAAACTGGCAGTAGTGCATGAGTGTGTGTGTGAATGTGAGAGTGTATGGGTATGGGTACCCAGTACTGGGAAGGGCATCCGCAGCGTAAAACATATGCTGGAATAGTTGGCGGTTCATTCCGCTGTGGCGACCCCTGATAAATAAGGGACTAAGCTAAAATGAACGTATGAATGAATGTACTATGAACAAAAATCTTCCAACTCATTTGAAACGTTTTCCTGTGCAGAAAGTGGTTGGAAATACACACCCTTTTCCTCAGGTTGTAGGTGAGCACCAGATTGCGTGAGAAGTGTCCGGCGAAGGCAGTGTAAAACTCCAGCACCTTCTGTAAAGCGTCCCGTTTGATGATGTGGAGGTCGCAGTAGGTCAGCGCTCGCACGTTTGCACAGGATTGAGCCAAATTCACCTCCTTCCAGAACACATCCCCGAACACGTCGCCCTTTCCTGAGTGAAAAAACAAACATAAGAGAGGAGGACGTTGAGAAATGAATCCCATTAGGCATTCTGATACCTTCAGGGAAACGACTGGAGAATAGCTGCACATTTTTTATGGGTCACAGGACACTATATGTGCACCTCAGAAAGAAACTGGCCATATACTATACAGCTGAAGTTATTATTCACCCTCCTGTGATTTTTTTATTTTCTTTTTTCCAATATTTCCCAAATGATGTTGAACAGATTCAGGAATTTCTCACAGTATTTCCTATAATATTTTTTCTTCTGGAGAAAGTCTTATTTGTTTTATTTCGGCTAGAATAAAAGCAGGTCTTAATTGTTTTAAAGCCATTTTAAGGTCAATATTATTAGCCCCCTTAAGCAATATTTGTTTTGGATTGTCTCTAGAACAAACCACTGTTATACAATGACTTGCCTAATTACCCTAACTTTACCCTAACTTGCCTAACTTTACCCTAATGAACCTAGTTAAGCCTTTAAATGTCACTTTAAGATGAATACTAGTAAATATCTAGTCAAATATTATGTGCTGTGTATTATATTATGTCATCATGGCAAAGACAAAAGAAATCAGTTATTAGAAATGAGTTATTAAAACTATTATGATTAGAAATGTGTTAAAGAAATCTGCTCTCTGTTAAACAGAAATTGGGGGAAAAAATATATAGGAGGGCGAATAATCCAGACTTCAACCGTAAATAAATCTGAAGTCTACTATAATGTGATTGAGAAAGGGCAAATGTTTTAAACTGAAACAAACAGTTTCGACATTTGAGGCTTTTTTTACTTCCTTTTCCTGCATCAGGAGTTTTTCGTTCACTGTTTTTTTTTGGCCTCATGAAAAGTGCTGATATGTGTGAATGTCTGTACAATTAACCGAAAAAAAGGACAATTCTGCCATCATTTACTCTTCCTTTACTTGTGTCAAACATTTATGAGTTTCTTTATTCTGTTGAACACATAAGAAGATATTTTGAAAAATGTTGTAACAATTGACTTCCATAGTATTTGTTTCTCTTACTATGAAAGTCAATGGTTGCAGGTTTCCAACATTCTTCAAAATATCTTCTTTAGTGTTCAACAGAAGAAAGAAACTCATAAATGTTTGGAAAAACTCAAGGGTGAGTAAATAGTGAGTGCATTTTAAATTTTTGGGTGAACTGTCCCTTTAAGGGGTGGCATGGTGGCTCAGTGGTTAGCGCTGTCGCCTTACAGCAAGAAAGTCGCTGGTTCGAGCCTTGGCTGGGTCAGTTGGCGTTTCTGTGTGGAGTTTGCATGTTCTCCCCATGTTGGCGTGGGTTTCCTCCGGGTGCTCCGGTTTCCCCCACAGTCCAAACACATGCACTATAGGGGAATTGATTAACTAAATTGGCCGTAGTGTATGTGTGTGAGTGAATGAGTGTGTATGGATGTTTCCCAGTACTGGGTTGCGGCTGGAAGGGCATCCGCTGTGTAAAACATATGCAGGAATAGTTGGCGGTTCATTCCACTGTGGCAACCCCTTATAAATAAGGGACTAAGCCAAAGGAAAATGAATGAATGAATGAATGAATGAATGAATGAATGAATGAATGAATGAATGCGGGTATACAGTAGTCAACATTTGAAGTGGATCAAAACCTTTAATCAATTTGATCTAAAACCAAAGCAATACTCGTTCTTGTCTTAACTTTTTTTGATCCACTTCAAATTTTGACTACTAGAAACCAACAACAGGTCATAGCTGCCACATAAATACAGTAGCTTCTAATGAATACAATAAAAGTGATGAGTATAAGATTAAATGTAGAGAGACTTTAAATATTTTACAACCACACAACACCTCAGAAATGACTAAAACAGCTTAGCAGCAGCAATGCAAACTACTCAGCTTCTCAGGAACAACCGAGGTTGATAAATTGCAGCAAGACAAGCTCATTACTGATCCTTTCCACATTTACTACAGGAATAATCAGACTAGACATGAACCGAGACGAAACTCCTGAAGCAGACCCCAGAATGGACGTTAAGGAGAGAAGCTATACACAGAGAACTTTTGCAGATAGTGAGAGTCCTTCAAACCCAAGGAAAACTATTAAATACAACACTAATGCCTGTTACGATAGACAGATTAAGCCATTTGGACTTCTAAAGTCTCGTCAAAGAGAAGAAATCCTGACACAGCCTCCCGACTAATCATCACTTGCCATTTAAATTATTGCAATTAGTCCACTAAAGGAGGTCGAGCCTTCTTATATATGGCTCCTAAACTCTGGAATAGCCTTCCTGATAATGTCCGAGGCTCAGACACACTCTCTCAGTTCAAAACTAGATTAAAGACCTATCTTTTTAGTAAAGCATACACTCAATGCATCACATAACAGAATGATGTATGAGTGTGCTCCATGCAGGTGAGTGGGCTTGACAAACCACCCGTAGGACACACTCCTCCTGTCTTACTTCTATGTTTTATATGTTCTATGTTTGTTTATATAACTCCTATTCTCATTTATAGCACTTCATTTTTGCATTGACATTTAATATCTCTTGTTTCTCTATTTCCCCCTGGGGATGCCAGATAGTGCAGCGTCACATCGAGAAGGAGGAGCTATTGACGGACTTCTGGAAGCAAACATCATAAAAGCAGAATTATTGTGGCCATGGCATTTCTCCATGACCATTATATCCGTTCATTCCACGCTAGTCCTTTTGTCAGGAAGTCATTAAGCATCATAGACGTGGTGTTTTATTGTCCTGCACTGTGACACACTTCACTATACACACCCACTGTCATTCAATCACTACCACATCCTATGTAAAACTAATTGCGTCAAAAGCAAACAGCCGATTCCAATCAAAATGCAGGATTATTTAAATGCAATGTATGGCCTTCATCTGTAGTCTTATGTCCAGTTTTACCAATTTGTGTTTCCTGGGATCCTGTGATTATTGCGTAAGAAGGCTAAATTGTACTGTAAACGTAATCAACAGCTACTAAACATTTCCTTTTTCCATGTACAAGTCAGAATTATTAGACCTCCTGAATTATTCGCCCTCCTGTATATTTTTCCCCCAATTTCTGTTTAACGGAGAGATTTTTTTCAACACATTTCTAAGCATAATAGTTTTAACAATGAATTTCTGATTTCTTTTATCTTCGCCATGATGACAGCACATAATATATGACTTGATATTTACTAGTATTCAGCTTAAAGTGACATTTAAAGGCTTAACTAGGTAATTAGGGTAAAGTTAGGGTAATTAGGCAAGTCATTGTATAACAGTGGTTTGTTCTGGAGACAATCCAAAACTAATATTGCTGAAGGGGGCGAATAATATTGACCTTAAAATGGGTTTAAAACATTAAAACTGCTTTTATTTTAGCCGAAATAAAACAAATAAAGACTTTCTCCAGAAGAAAAAATATTATAGGAAATACTGTGAGAAATTCCTGAATCTGTTTAACATCGTTTGGGAAATATTTGAAAAAAAATTCATAAAAACTTCACAGTACTTCTGACTAACTGTATATTAGGGCACAGTGCATTATAGTGGGCTATATTTCAGGAAAGTTAAAAGCACTTATACAAGTTAGAATCTGACATTACAGAAAAATTGTCCAATCTGGAGACAAATGAACAGGTCTTCCCTTTCATCCAAAATTTGAGATTCAATAGTAAAAAAGAGAACACTTCCTCATTCGTGTTGCTGAATGATTTTCATGACATTTTGAGCATGGACAGAACACTGTGTTAAAGTACACGGACAGCAGGATTACTCATGGCATAATGTCATAATCAAAAAAAAAAATTTACAGCACTGAATGAATTCAGTTTCATCTGATTTTTGGCCATTATCCTGATTTTGTTTTGCATGTCAACACTGTTTCAGTAATCTGACAGCATATTTAATGTGGACAAAAGATATATATATACACACACTCACCGGCTACTTTATTTGGTACACCTTACCAGGTTGGAGCCCCTTTTGCCTTCAGAACTGCCTTAATCCTTCGTGGCAGAGATTCAACAAAGTACTGGAAATATTCCTCAGAGATTTAGCTCCATATTGACATGATAGCATCATGCAGTTGCTGCAGATTTGTCGGCTGCACATCCATGATGCGAATCTCCTGTTCCACCACATCCCAAAGGTGCTCTATTGGATTGAGATCTGGTGACTGTGGAGGCCATTTGAGTACAGTGAACTCATTGTCATGTTCAAGAAACCAGTCTGAGATGATTCACACTTTATGACATGATGTGTTATCCTGCAGGAAGTAGCCATCAGAAGATGGGTACACTGTGGTCATAAAGGGATGGACATGGTCAGCAACAATACTCAGGTAGGCTGTGGCGTTGAGACAATGCTCAATTGGTACTAATGGGCCCAAAGTGTGCCAAGAAAATATCCCCCAAACCATTACACCACCACCACCAGCCTGAACCATTGATACAAGGCAGGATGGATCCATGCTTTCATGGTGTTGACGCCAAATTCTGACCCTACCATCCGAATATCACAGCAGAAATCGAGACTCATCAGACCAGGCAACGTCAATCTTCTATTGCCCAATTTTGGTGAGCCTGTGTGAATTGTAGCCTCAGTTTCCTGTTCTTAGCTGACAGGAGCAGCACCCGGTGTGGTCTTCTGCTGCTGTAGCCCATCCGCCTTAAGGTTGGACGTGTTGTGCGTTCAGAGATGCTCTTCTGCAGACTTCGGTTGTAATGAATGGTTACTGTTGCCTTTCTATCAGCCGGAACCAGTCTGGCCATTCTCCTCTGACCTCAGGCATCAACAAGGCATTTGTGCCCACAGAAATGCCTACATGCCTAAATGCACTGAGTTGCTGCCATGTGATTGGCTGATCAGAAATTCACGTTAACGAGCAGTTGGACAGGTGTACCTAATAAAGTGGCCGGCGAGTGTATATAATAGCATTAGTAGCAAAATTAGTAGCCCTCCTTAGTAGCCCTGAAATTTGTTTGCCATGATGACAGTACATATTTGAACAATAATAGTACAATATTATTTTGGAAGATGCTACTATTAAGTTTAAAGTGCAATTTAAAAGCTTAAAAACTTGGATATGTTAATTAAGCAAGATAGGATAATAATGAATGATATGTTTTATAAATGCCACCCACAGACAGCTAAATTTCAATTGATCGTATTATCATGTTTCAAAGGTGTTGATGCACTTTTTTAGGAAGCAACTGACTTACATATATTATATTATTCATTCATTCATTCATTTTCTTTTCGGCTTAGTCCCTTTATTAATCAGGGGTCGCCACAGCGGAATGAACCGCCAACTTATTCAGCATATGTTTTACGCAGCGGATGCCCTTCCAGCTGCAACCCATCACTGGGAAACACCCATACACTCTCATTGACACTCATACCCTACGGACAATTTAGCTTACCCAATTCACCTATAGCGCATGTGTTTGAACTTGTGGGGGAAACCGGAGCACCCGGAGGAAACCCACATGAACACGGGGAGAACATGCAAACTCCACACAGAAATGCCAACTGACCCAGCTGAGGCTCGAACCAACGACCTTCTAGCGCTACTCACTGCGCAACCCTATATTATATATTATATATACATACATGTTTTGCCTCTGTGAAAATCAGCGCGTGCTCGAACCGAAAATTCCCATTTTTATGCAAACCCTTCCCTCTTTCCCTCCCCCGACACTCCCACCTAAACAGAGCTGGACTCGCCCACTTTCCTGACTTTTTCAAACTAGAGGTGTGAAAACACCCTGCTGAGACAGGCGGGTTTCGTGGCCCTTTAAGTAGTAGTAGACCTAAGAGCACTGGTATAATTCTACTCACCCAAAATTGCAACAACTTCATCATCTTGAATGACCTCCAAAGACCCCGACACCACAAAGCAGAGGCTGTCGACGCTTTCGCCAGCGTGGTATATGAGGTCTCCCGGCGCGCTGTGGATGGTCTGAAACTTCATAGCGAGAGCTCTTAAACAGCCGTCGCTGGCTAGGCGAAAAGCAGGGTGCTCTTTGAACACCTTCCTGTTAAGATGAACACAGATGTCGGCTCGCATGTCTTTGGGGCAGATTTGCAACACCTGCAAAAAGAGCAATGAAAACAATGAAATGTGCATTGCTGTCATGTCAGAATGTGAGGCTGAAATGAACACGGACTAAGACAAGAGGGCATATACACTATGACAGACAATGGGATTATGACAAACTAAATAACAAGGGGGTGAAGGCAATGAATAACCAAGACAACTAATGAGGATAATTGAAGAACACAGGAGAACTAACGTGATATGAACAAACAAACCTAAACAGAAACACAGACAGGGTTACAACTGCTTTCTTTACTATTATAATTATTATACACATTTGTTATTATCATATGCATCACATAACTGTAGGATGCGTGAGTGTGCTTCATGCTGGTGAGTGGGCTTGACAAACCGCCCACAGGACACACTCCTCCTGTCTCAATACACCAGGCACTTTGTTAGAAATACTTCTGTGTTTGTTCCTATAACTCCTATTTTCATTATTGTCGCATTGACATTTAATATCTCTTGTTTAAACACATTATGAACAGCAGCTACGCTAATTATTTTATATTCCCATTGATGGGATCCAAGACCTGTAAAGAGATGATGCCAACCATCAAGGACTTCAAGGGCAACACACACACTTAGTACACAAATACACTTCATTGAACATGTACACATAGACATCACCTATATAACTGCAGGTTAACTATGTTTATATATAATAACTTGAACTGTTTAAAGCTATTAGGTACCTGGTTAATTAAAGTTATTAGTAACTAATAAAGTTGTTAACTAATAACCTTAACATTTCCGAATCTGATTGAAACGCAATATTGTGCACATTTTGTAAACAATAACTATTGTGAAAAGCGGCGTACAAATGAACTTGAATTGAATTATTCCATGTTAACATGATCTAATCCTGTATGCATCTCGTAGTCTCATCAGTCAAAAGTGTCACGATTACCAGCGAGTGATTACCACGATTACAAGTGTCACGATTTTAGTACCCGTGAGCTCCAGCTGTGGCCAGTCTTCCCATCCTCTAGTCCAGTGGTGCCAACCTTTTTATCTCCACGGACTGGTCAGTGCTTGACATGGGGGTTGGGGGGTTGGCGGTGCTGGGGGAATAATTTGTGTATTCCATACAAATTATAAAGCTGATTGATCTGTTCTTGTCACGTGACTTGCGGTGCGCTTGCGGCATTCGGGAAACTTAAGATGTTTTTAACTGGGTGCCGCATGCGCATTGCTCCCAATATGCGTGCCTCCATTGGAAATAATGAACTTGCACGCAGAAAAGACATGATATGTGAACGGCTGCCGTCATTTGCGATCTCCAGCAGTTGATCTTCTTCTTGCACAGACATGCTGGAGTCACCTGATTTGTTGACAAATGGGTTGCGGATCCATTCCTTGGCAGTTCGTGGGTCCTTCACTGGGCCTTTTCCCCTTAGCAAAGAAACTTTCCAAAGACGTCTGTTTCTTACTCATTTTGCTGCTTGTGGGTTAAATTTTGCCACTCAAAAAAACGAGATGTAACTGAGAAAATACGGTCATTTTTCAAAAAAAAAGATTTTTCAAAATAAAACATCGTTCACTATGGTTTTGGACACACTAGAAATGGCTGCTCCATCAAATAGTGCACCATTTAAGAGTATAGGGGCGATTTCGTATACAGCCCAGGTCTGTAGCTGATAGAATGCAGCTTTAATAGGGTTAATGGGAATCAGGTGGAGCGGTAATCAGCGCAGTGGGTTGTGGGAACTGAAGTCCAGATGCTGTGGTAGACTAGAGCAGTGGTCTCCAACCCCCGGGCCGCGGACCGGTACCAGGCCATGGATCAATTGGTACCAGGCCGCACAAGAAATTATTAATTATTTCTGTTTTATTTATTATCTGAGTCTGAACAATCTTTTATTTTGAAAAATGACCACATTCTCTCGGTTACATCTCAGTCATTTGAGTGCCAAAATTGAACCCACAAGCAGCAAAATGAGTAAGAAACAGACGTCTTTGGAAAGTTTCTTTGCTAAGGGGAAAAGACCCAGTGAAGGACCCGCGAACTGCCAAGGAATAGATCCGAAACCCATTCATCAACAAATCAGGTGAATCTAGCATGTCTGTGCAGGAAGAAGATCAACTGCTGGAGATCGCAAATGACAGCGGCTTTAGGGGCCGTTCACATATCGTGTCTTTTCCGTGTGCAGGTTTGTTATTTCCAAAGGCGGAGCACGGACTGCGTCACATATTGGGAGCAACACGCACAAGCGGTGCGATGCACTCGCGCCTTCCAGGCATGCCCAGGTGAGTTGAAAACGTCTTTCAGAATGCCGTGAGCGCACAGAGTCACATGACAAGAACTGACCGAGCAGCTTCATATTTTGTATGGAATACAGTGCTGGGCAGAGACCTTTGGAGGGGCAGGATGGAATATGCACCCCTCTGCACTGATGGAATATACACATTTTGGTAGACTATTACTTCAGACAAACACAGAGCACCCAAACACTGCAGTGCTTTTTAATTTTCTCCATAAATAAAACTTGCAGCAATGTTTTGTCAGCTTGACATCCTCTGAGAAAACGTTGATGGTGGCCTTGCAATCTACGCAGCATACGCCCCAACCCCCCAACCCCCCGGGCCGCGGTAATAAAAAGGTTGGGGACCACTGCTGAAGACAATCCAAAACAATATTGCTTAAGGGGGCGAATAATATTGATATTAAAATGGCTTTAAAACAATTAAAAACTGCTTTTATTCTAGCCGAAATAAAACAAATAAGACTTTCTCCAGAAGAAAAAATATTATAGGAAATACTGTGAGAAATTCCTGAATCTGTTCAACATCATCTGGGAAATATTTGAAAAAGAAATTCACAGGAGGGAGAATAATTCTGACTTCAACTGTAAGCATCGAGCTAAAACTACAACTCGGTGACTGTCCAAGCCTTTCAGGAATAATTCATGAGATTCTGTTAAAGCCTTACGTAACACAGAGAGACAGACTGTGATCTTAAACATTAGAGGGACATCATTCACAGATGCTACGGATGTTATGACAAAAGACAGAACAAATGACCTTAAAAAATTAATGAAGACAATAAGATCTCGTTCTGTGCCAAGTACCTTATCAGTGTCGATTCCTCTGGACATGGACCACGTGGAGACGATATAATCCATGACCCGCTCGCTGAGGCCTTTGGGAACCTGGTAGAGCTTCAGGAAATCTCTCACGCTGTTTAACATCTCGTGGTAGCGGTTGGTGTTGGCGTACATTTGCTGGAAGATGTTGGTTACGTTACCAAAGATGGTGGCATAAAGGAGAGCTAAAAGGGAAAACACACACTGGGTTACAGTAATGGTATTGAACCCAATTAAAATGAGAAATAAAGCAATTTGATTTGGTGACTGTTTATTTGAATGGTCTCTAATCCAGGGGTGCCCAAACTCGGTCCTGGAGGGCCGGTGTCCTGCATAGTTTAGCTTCAACTTCCTTCAAAACACTTGCCTGGAAGTTTTAGTATACCTAGAAAGAGCTTGATTAGCTGATTCAGGTATGTTTATTTGGGGTTGGAACTAAACTATGCAGGACTCCGGCCCTCCAGGACCGAGTTTGGGCATCCCTGCTCTAATTGGATATATAAAGCCCCATTTGAGGTACACGTAGTATTAAGATGTTCACTTAAAGTGGATAATGATAAATACAGATATAAACAGGAGCTAAACTGATTCACGTTTGTCCATTTTCATCCACTTTCACAATGTAAAACACGTACAATTTAAAGGGCCGGTGTATTTTAAAGAATTTTAATGTTAAATTTGACAGATTTACAGCTATAGACTTGAAATTTAAAGGGCCAGTGTATAATAACATAAGCTGCTTACTAATTATGGAAATTTACTGTATTTTTATGGGACAGTTGTTTCCTTTTTTCCCTTTTTTTGGGCTCCCCAGCTGGAATAAGCCGTTTTTTACGGGTATTTTTTCCGGATATCATATGGTTTGCAATATAATGGTAAAAATTCATCCTACAATAAAAAAAACTAGACTTATCATTAAAATAGCAATAAAACCTGCAATGATCTATAACAGCAGCAATGGTGAAGTAATGTTTTGCATTTATGTTTACACACAGATTTATTACATCAGTCGAGTGTTTGAAATAACTCTCATTTGTGCCCAGTCGAGGTTTTAAACCACAGAATGAAGAAGAAAGATACTATTTTATAGTATTTAATACAGTGATAGAGGCTAGGTCAATTAGCATTGCTTTATAAATATACTTTATACTCCGAAAACACCTAGAATGGCTTGAAAACACAAATATTGGCACAAACGTTTGATTTGTGTGTTCATGTTTGATCTGTTTCTGTCATCTTTATCCTCTTTGCTCTTCAGCAGTAATGGTTGACATCTTTTCTTCAGTAATCTATATGTAGAGTTTGTACGTGAGGGCGTCCTCTAGCGTCCAGTATGAATGAAACAGAAATAACAGACAGTCTAATACAGAGACGCACCATTGAATATATGTAAATGTATGCTTGTTTATGTACAGACAGTACATAAGTTAAACAATTAAAATTAGACGGTTAAAATGTAATTAAAGATTTTTAAATGCTAAATTATTATATTCACTATCTAATGCAGAGTATACGACGGCGCATCATTTTAAATATGATATTTTACATATTTTTTATTATAAATTGAATGAATGAATGAACTTTTTTAATTCTCTGGATTGGTTTTGTTTTCTTATTAAATAATAAAAAAACCTTAAATGGTTCTAAAAACCCCATCTAACCTGAAAGTTAAATGTGTTACTGTTAAAGCTGACTATTTAAGAGATTCTGGTCAATGACTGGTCAATGAGTGTGTTTGCAATCTCAGAATCTCAGACTCTGTCTTTTTCTGCATCCCACTGCACTTCTGACCTTCAGGATGTGGACTGCTGAAGCTGCTGATGTTTTCTTCAGGTCCATTAGTATGCCATGTATGCTATGATATTGATCTGAAGCGTTTTACCAGCTGAAGCTGAAATGCTCAACCTCAGCATGTCAAGCTACGCCAGTGTCCAATTTCTCCAGCGGAGAAAACTATATAAAAACTTTCGCACACCACTGAGAAGGATAAAAATGATTATCCGATAAGAAAAAATTCCAGCATGCACATCACAAAGTCAAAAATGTGCATGATGGGACGCATTAATGGATCTTTCTAAAACGCCTCAGCCAAAGGCTGTCATCACAGTGGTTTAGCATTATTATTATTATTATTATTATTATTATTCATTCATTCATTCATTTTCTTTTCGGCTTAGTCCCTTTATTAATCTGGGGTCGCCACAGGGGAATGAACCGCCAACTTATCCAGCATATGTTTTATGCAGCGGATGCCCTTCCAGCTGCAACTCATCACTGTGAAACATCCATACACACTCATTCACTACGGACAATTTAGCTTACCCAATTCCCCTATAGCGCATGTGTTTGGACTTGTGGGGGAAACCGGAGCACCCAGAGGAAACCCACGCCAACACGGGGAGAACATGCAAACTCCACACAGAAGTGCCAACTGATCCATAATATTATTATTATTATTATTATCAGAGCTTTCAAAATATTAAAACATTTCAGGCAGGCACTCTTACAGTTTTTGGAAGCCAGAAATAAATTCAAGTGGCCAAATAGAAAATATATTATGCACTAAAAAGAAAGACATACATTTACTAAATGAAAAAATATATATAATCACATTCTTTATAGGCCACATACAGTTGAAGTCAGAATTATTCACCCTCCTGTGTTTTTCTTTTTCAAATATTTCCCAGATTCAGGAATTTCTCACAGTATTTCCTATAATATTTTTTCTTCTGGAGAAAGTCTTATTTGTTTTATTTCGGCTAGAATAAAAGCAGTGTTTATTTTTTTAAACCCATTTTAAGGTCAATATTATTAGCCCCCTTAAGCAATATTAGTTTTGGATTGTCTCCAGAACAAACCACTGTTATACAATGACTTGCCTAATTACCCTAACTTTACCCTAATTAACCTAGTTAAGCCTTTAAATGTCACTTTAAGCTGAATACTAGTATCTTAAAAAGATAAAAAGAAATCAGTTATTAGAAATGAGTCAGAAATTGGGGAAAAAATATATACAGGGGGGCGAATAATCCTGACTTCAACTGTATATATTTTAGAAAATAACAACATTTTATTATTAAATTTGTCATCTATTTATGTAGGCGGCCCGGTGGCGCAGTGGGTAGCATGATAGCCTCACAGCAAGAAGGTCGCTGGTTCGAGGCCCAGCTGGGTCAGTTGGCATTTCTGTGTGGAGTTTGCATGTTCTCCCCGTGTTGGTGTGGGTTTCCTCCGGGTGCTCCGGTTTCCCCCACAAGTCCAAACACATGCGCTATAGGGGAATTGAATAAGCTAAATTGTCCGTAGTGTATGTGTGTGAATGAGAGTGTATGGGTGTTTCCCAGTGTTGGGTTGCGGCTGGAAGGGCATCCGCTGCGTAAAACATATGCTGGATAAGTTGGCGGTTCATTCCGCTGTGGCGACCCCAGATTAATAAAGGGACTAAGCCGAAAAGAAAATGAATGAATTAATTGATTAATTTATTTATTATTAAAAAAAATTCTTTGGTGGACCTACTTTAATTGTTTAATTAATTTTTTTATTAACTTTGTACCGAATAAACGGTTCTTTCAACAACACAGCAAATACAAAACACATATGAACAGTGGTTCCTCGATGCATTTGATGAAATTACATACAACATAATCATCTAATTTGTGAGAGAATGCAAAAGCATTGAAATGGCTTATATTTTTCGTGCCGTTAAGATTAATTAAAATTAATTTATGGCAGCCCGACTGGAAAATATGATAGCCCCGGGAAGTCAGGCTAGCAGTTTTGTGAGCCCTGATTCTTCTATTATTATTCCCTCCAGAACTGTCTTGAGCATCTGTCTGCGCTCCCAAAGAGCGTCTCACGCCTCCAAAAGCCACCGCATTCACCGCGTTCATTGTGTTTCATCTTCGTTTTCTGAGGCGCAACTCAATTATTAGAAGAGAAAAAAACACCACAGTGGCAAATCCCAACAGTGCATCAAACTACACTTCTCTGACTGATATTTGTGCAAGTTTATCAGGAAGTGATGATTTTGTTCTCTTTTGTTTCTCATTGGATGGAAGCATTCCTTTATTCCCATATATTTTATGCAGTATACCAGCCTGATCTCATGAGGAAACACAACTATTTTACATTTTGTCAGTTTAGTGGCTAATTCATGGGAATTTCAGTTCATAGGAGTTCAGTCGTACGAAAATAAAAGATTTTTAAAAGGAGGCACTAAACCCCGGCCCTAAACCCAACCATCACTGGGGGATGAACATTCATTCATTCATTCATTCATTCATTTTCTTTTTGGTTTAGTCCCTTTATTAATCTGGGGTCGCCACAGCAGAATGAACTGCCAACTTATCCAGCATATGTTTTATGCAGCCCTACCAGCTGCAACCCATCACTGGGAAACATCCATACACTCTCATTCACAGACATACACTAAGGACAATTTAGCTTACCCAATTCCCCTATAGCGCATGTGTTTGGACTGTGGGGGAAACTGGAGCACCCGGAGGAAATCCACGCCAACATGGGGAGAACATGCAAACTCCACACAGAAATGCCAACTGACCCAGCCGAGGCTCCAACCAGCGACCTTTTTGCTGTGAGGCGATCGTGCTACTGACTGCACCACCGTGACGCCTGGGGGATGAACAAATCATACTAAATTGTACGACTGACATTGCACAAATTCATATGAATTAGGTTGAGTATTCCAGTTTTGTGCATATAATTCACATCTTTGGATGGAAACAGCTAATGAGAAATTCTCTTTCTGCAGCACTGCGCCACAATGAATGCAGAATGAATATAAATGAATAAAAAATAATGAGTTTTTTTTTAGGGTGTTTTCTCCAGCCTGCGTCCCACAACCGGTACAATCTTAATGACCATGACATGCTGTTCTTGAATATTGTCACCGCAGCCAAACGCTGCTCCCGTCTCGCTCCATCAGCAATACGACTAAATTACAGCCCTGCTTTATTGGATCAGTTACATTTCAGGCAATTGCCTCCCCAGTCAGCGCTTTTCCAGCGGCCGTCACCCTCTGTCGCCTTCAGAAACCTCCTGCGCTCCAGAGGTGATATAAATCAATCCTGGCTCTGCATGTGCAGAATGTCAAACACAATACGGATCGGTTTAAGTGAAATATCCCTGTGGGTTTGTCCATATTTGATCCAAATATGGGTTAAAACAACACAGTGTTTTTCTGGAGTGCATGTATGCTAATGAATGAGCATGCACTTGTTTGTCAAAACGACTATATGGAATTTGTTTATATTAATCTGAAAGCTTCAATTCCAAATTTAAAAAATACACTGGATTTTGTATCCCCCGACAATGCATGTACTACTGTTACGTGGGTCTGTTATTTTTGTTTGTTTGTTTTTGGTATGGTTGTGTGCTTTCTGCGCTTGTCTGAGTGTTCGGTGGAGTTTGTGAACGGCTTGTCCAGATTGGATGACGCCAGTGACGTCATTGGGACTCCCCGTACATAAGGCGGACGGCAATTGCGGCTCAGTCTCTCTCCACTCGCTCTCACGCTGTCTGGCTGGCGGTGCTCCGCGCATGCCAGGACCTCTCCTCATAGCACTCTTTTCATTGCTATGTTTTTGTTAACTTTACGATCCTTTAGCATGCGTAATGTGTTAACTATTTTGTTTTGTTTGTTTATTTTGATACTTTGTTTATTTTTGTAGCAGGTAGTGGATATTAATTTTCATAGTTTTGTTATTTATTTAGTTCTGCAAAGGGAAGCAGTGGGTCGCCAAAGCGGAATGAACCGCCAACTTATCCAGCATATGTTTTACGCAGTGGATGCCCTTCCAGGTGCAACCTATCACTGGGAAACATCCATACACACTCATTCACACTCATACACTACGGACAATTTAACTTACCCAATTCACCTATAGCGCATGTCTTTGGACTGTGGGGGAAACCGGAGCACCCGGAGGAAACCCACTCCAACACGGGGAGAACATGCAAACTCCACACAGAAATGCCAACTGACCCAGCCGAGGCTCAAACCAGCAACCTTCTTGCTGTGAGGCGATCGTGCTACCCACTGCGCCACCGTGATGCCCTAAACCATTACAAATCTAGTGATAAACTGAATAGAAAACCCTACAATAACACAATATTTAAAATAAAGTACTATAATAAAGTGAAAGGTTTTAAAATTCCAAAACACGTTTCTGAAATCAAATCTCAGACACAAAAATCAGTGTCTTGTTTTCGACGATTTTTAAATTAAACATCCAATTTTTTCAATGTTTACAAATGAGTGGCTATGGGACGAATATGTAAGTGTCCTTGATTGGCCTAGCCAGAGCCCAGACCTGAACCCTATTGAATATCTCTTGAGAGATTTGAAGATGGCTGAGCACTCAGTGAAACTGTAGAGAAGATGGGAGAAATTGCACAAAATATCTGTGCTTGTAGTTGTATATGTGTAATAGTATATGTGTCTATGTGTAATGTTTATGTCTAATAGTTTGCGCTTTAACACCAATCAAAATTCAACTTTCCCAAACACCGTCCTACACTAAAATATTGAGATTTTAGAGTATTATTCACTCTAAGAAGACTATATACTTTAGTTTTAAAATTCAAAATAAGTTTCCGAAATCAAATCTCAGACACAAAAATCAGTGTCTTGTTTTCGAAGATTTTAAAATTAAACACCCAATTTTTTCAATGTTCAACAAATAAGTGGCTATGGGATGAATATGTAAACGTCCTTGAGTGGCCTAGCCAGAGCCCAGATTGAACCCTATTGAATATCTCTGGATAGTTTGCGCTGAATCACCAATCAAAATTAGACTTTGCCTAACACACTGTCCTACACTAAAGTATTGCTATTTTAGCGTATTATTCACACTTAGACGACTATATAAATAGGAAAATGTATTTTTAAACAGCAAATTTTTAGACATTTGACAGTAACGGTAATCTGAGGAGTGATTAGTACCGGCAACCCCAAACCAACTACCCCGACCCCGATTGAAATTGCAATTTAAATTTGATTATAACCCTGTGTCATCTCATTGTGCGTAGATAAATACTAATTCAAACCAATCAATCATGAACACTGTAAGACCAAATGAAAAAAATACACCCATGTGGTTCACTGTGCATCTCATAAGGTATTTTTCTTCCCCATGTGGAAATGAAACCCAGTACTGCGGTAAAGTACAGCTGCCCAGAGGGTGAAATAATAGCTCAATCTATCATGTGTTTGACTGTAAAGGTGAAGTGAAAAACAGAGTATTCTGGTTAAACAGAGACATTCAAGGGTCCCTCTAATTAGACACTGTTGTCTGTTTTATTACCAAATCTGCAGCAGAATCAGAATACCTCTATGCAATCGTTTAAAAATTTAACCATTCCAGCAGGCACACAATGCCATAAGACGTTAATATTAGGTTAGATAGGTTGTGATGTCGGGTGACCAAAATTCAATGTCTAGCCAGTGTCTAAGGACAACGTTATTTTGATGTCCAATAACGGCGTCAAATGCCGTTGATATTTGGTTGATTTTTGATTGTGTTGGAAAGTGACCAAAATCCAACGTCGAGTCAACATCATAAACCAATGTCATGTTGATGTCAAATACTGACATTTATTTGTCAGGTACGGCAACCAAAATTTTATGTCTGATAGGCGTCATAGTGGTAACGTCCACGCAATGTCAAACATCATTAGACATTGATATTTGGTTGTTTTGAGGTTGCGTTGGAAAGTGACTAAAATCCAACGTCTGTCCGATGTTGGACACTGACGTCATTCTGACATCAACCCAATTTTCATTTCCACCCAAAATGCAATGTCAATCTGATGTCAGGTTGACGTCCTGTGCCTGCTGGGATTGAACAGAATTGATTATTTCAACGACAAATAATAATTTCAGGTGGCCTGAGAAACTTCACATTCAAATTTACATTTATTTTTATCATCTGCTACAGTATATTTTATCATCTGAAATAATCTTCCCACAATCTCTTGCTGAAGGCTGGAGTTTTTACTACAAAGTGCTTCGAGTAACTTTTTTGCATTATAATGTCTCTTGACAATTTTCTCCCTGTTAGACTTTAGGAAGCAACATCTGAATGTAGTCATTGTTACCATCTACACATTATATCGCATTAATTTCAGCTATTGTAGCTTGTCAAAGAACCTGAAAAGTATTTCAAAAACAGTATAGGACTTGCTTACAAGGCATATTTTCCCCTTTTGAGCCAGCATCTCTGATAATAAACATTTCTAATGGAAAGTTAAATCTGCATGTTCATTGCATGTTAAACTAACCATGAAAGTTATTAAGTAGACGTTATTTTCACATAATGTACCACTGCATGAACGAGCTGAATTGTCACACCGAATGATTTGTTTACACATTTGCTTCAGTCGACATCTTTACATAGGTTTTCAACAGAAAAAAAAAGAACATTTAAATACAAAAACCCTGTATTAGTGTGTTTATAGTCACCATTGTTGAGATCCATATGCTGATTCTTGACGTCTGCGTGTTTAAAGTGTTTCAAATATTGTTTGTTTTTGTTTTTTTTAGAGGGGGAGGGGGTAGTTCTCCCTCTGTAGAACCACAATTTTATTAACAATACAGTCAAATCAATAGCACATCGTCATTTTTATTTGAGAATAAACTCAACATAGTATCAAAACAATGACACCATTTGAAGATTTTTCTACTCATTTTTCTTGCCATAACACACAGTTACTACGGAAGTCCTAAGAGGCCATGCATTAAAATATTTTTTCTCTCTTGTTTTGTCGTGATCACGACTTAATCATCTCGTGATCTTGACATAACAACTCATTTTCTCGTGATCTCGACATAACAAAAAGTTATGTCAACAAAGACTTATTTTTTTTACTTTTATTTATTTATGTATTATTTATTATTATTATCATTATTATTATTATTAATATCTGGCCAATGTATGACCAGGCGACCTATTTTTTCTGCCTGGATGCCCTAGACATGCCTACACATAGCTGCGGGAACGCGGAGCTAAGCTAACTGTGCAATACACAGACTTGAACGGAAGTGTTAAGGCGTTTTTATAGAAATCAATTTAGTTGCGCGTCTGTTCAAAGCAGCTCTGAGCTGCAGGAGTGACGAGAATGATACGAAATGACGGATCATCGGATCAAGCGCAAGAGATGGACTGTTTTTTAACTTCTTTGTTTAAAATAACTGAGTTGGTCTGTATTAGGGATGTCATTTTCCACAAAATCCCATGATCGATCATCATTTAAATTAACGATCAATTATAGATTAATCGTTAATCACCACTCCATCATAAACACAATAGATACTTCCCGCCGTAATGTGCATACAGTAGCTTCATATCGCATTAATTGCAGGGATTCACTTTTTAAAGTAATCGTAAATAACTTGCAGAAAGGATCAAAGCAAAAGCAGGATCTTCATCATTCTTCATAATTGAATTCATACATGCAGCAACTTATTTTGCGCCATATAGAGTTGCTTTAAAATGGTAAGAGTTGGGGGAATATTATTGTAAATAATGATATATAATCATATACATGAATATGATAATGAATGTACATTAATCATGAGAACGAGCGTTCGCGCTCATATTATGGCTGTTCTGAACACCTTTAATGTGTTGCACGAATGCGCGTCTGCGGTTAGGCTATTCTCTTCCTGTTCGCAGCGCCGGTGCAGACTCACTGGCCAGACATTGGCCAGATATTATTATTATTATTATTATTAATAATAATAATAATAACACATAAATAAATAAAAGCAAAAAAAATAAGTAGTGATCACGACATAAAAACTTTTTGTTATGTCGAGATCACGAGAAAATTAAGTCGAGATCACAAGAAAACGAGTTGTTATGCCGAGATCACGACAAAACAAGAGAGAAAAAATATTTTAATGCATGGCCTCTTAGGACTTCTGTAAGTTACAGCAGCCAATGAGAAACTAACTTTAGAAATGAAGTGTCAACGAGCCCAAGTAAAGGAAACACAGTTCACCACAACTTATTCTTACAAACTGACTTGTTCTGACCAAATTTGTATATTTGTAAATCTCACTAAGGACTTTTGTACACGTCTGACAGAAATAAAGTCAAGCAGGTTAGTGATAAGAGATCTGCTGATGCTGTTTGTGGAGTTGTTTAATGATCCTCTGATGAGATTTTGAAAGATTTAATGTGTTTTATTTCAGTTGATTTAATCTAAGGCCCTGTCCACATTGTAAACACTGGTATGTTCAAAACCGCTGCTTTTCTACACGGTTTGGCCATTAGTCCACATGAGAAAGCAGTATCAAGCATCATCAAATGTTTTCAATGTTCAACAAATGAGTGGCTATAAGACGAATATGTAAATGTCCTTGAGAGGCCCAGCCAGAGCCCATACCTGAACCCTGTCAGATTAACTAGGCATATTAGTGTAATTAAGGAAAGTCATTGTATAACAGTGGTTTGTTCTGGAGACAATCCAAAACAAAAATTGCTTAAGGGGGCGAATAATATTGACCTTAAAATGGCTTTAAAAAAATTAAGAACTGCTTTTATTCTAGCCGAAATAAAACAAATAAGACTTTCTCCAGAAGAAAAAATATTATAGGAAATACTGTGAGAAATTCCTGAATCTGTTCAACATCATTTGGGAAATATTGGAAAAATAAAACAAAAATTCACAGGAGAGCGAATAATTTTGATGGCAACTGTACTTAAATCACCTAATTATCTCAACACCCTGTTGTATTATTGTCCATGAATCTATATTTTTAATAATAGAAACAACATTATTTGAGGCTGAAACCTTGTGAAAATGCTATGTTAGGTTACAACCTTTCCATTGTCTTTAATTCGGTGATGATTCAGTGCAGGTCTGCTATGTGGGAAGCTTATGCCAAGTCAAAATAAACTTGTGCAAGTCTCTTTATGGGGATGCTCATAGAGTCATCAGAGAACAGTAATGCTTTAACAGCCTCCACAGAGACCAAAAATGCTGTTGACAAGCAGTTCAGCGCTCCGTTATTAATGACACAAACACATCAGACAAGTTTGGCTTTACATGTTGTTACATCATTAGTACTGCGGTGTAAAATAGCCACAGGCCATGTGTGATTCAGTGTTTGTGTCATAAGCAATCTCAGCTACAACAAGTGACGAGTGACATTTTGTTGGTCGTTTGGTATTTTTTGTAATGTTGCACACACTGAAATATCACTAGTCTTGCTCAACTGCTGTTTTTAAAACCCTTAATCAGGCGACCAACTTTACAGTGGGGGAAATAAGTATTAAACACGTCACCATTTTTCTCAAAAAACATATTTCTAAAGGTGCCGTTGACTTGAAATCTTCACCAGATGTTAGTAACAACCAAAGAAATTTATATATGCAAAGAAAACAAAACTAATTAGTTGACAAATGAAGTTATGTGTAACAAAATGACACAGAAAAAAAAAAGCATTGAACACATGAATAAAGGAAGGTGTAGAAAGACATGGAAAGCCCAGACAGCAGCTGAAATCTCTCAGTACTTCTTCAGCAACCCTCTGCCCTTCCTCAGTGTAAATGAATATCAGCTGCTTCAGTCCAACATCTACATCATCAGGATGAAGATGAATCCAGGGTGGACATTTCAGCAAGACAATGATCCAAAACACAGCCGAGGAAACTCTCAGATGCTTTCAGAGAAAGAAAATCAAGCTGTAGAATGGCCCAGCCAATCACCTGACTCCAGTCCAATAGAAAATACAAAATAAAGCTCAGATCTGATAGACGAGACCCACAGAAGCATCAAGATTTTGACACTCTGTTGAAAGAAAAAAAGATTCTGTACCAAAATCTGGTTCAATTAAAAAAAAAGATTACTCCCAGGAAAAAACATGACATCTTCAATACTTATTTTGCCCTCTGTAGATGGTTACTTCATTGACAATGATTACAATATAAGTCATACTGTCTTATAATAACCCCCAGTAACTCTCCTGGGTTTCCAGATAAAAATGTCCTATAAAGGGTAAACAATCAAACATGTTTATAATAGTTATGATTTTTGTTTTATTGTCATGACAGAGTGGACAAACAATTTTGCCTAAAAGTCACATCTTTTGCTTGCTCTCAAAGCATTTGTGCAAATCAAACCGTTAATGTCATCCCGCCCACTCTCAGAGGACCAGCGCTAATGAAATAATCACCACTTTAATGCTTTCTGTGTCTGCGCTGAAGGCTAACAAGCTGCTAATGAGCCTCCAGGGTGAGAAGAAACTAAGAAAATAAGTGGCTTTTTTCTTGTGTAATTGTATTGTATGCTTGCAGAGACTGTAATAATACTACACTGTAAAAACTTGCACTGCTTAGTTAAATCAAGTGCAAGTTTATAGTCATCTCAACTTACATTAGTCAATCTGACTAAAGATATTAAGTTAAACTAATTAGCATATTAACAGGGTTTCTGCAGGTTTCACCAAGTCAAATTTAAGACTTTTTAAGACCTCTTTAAGACCATTATGAATGAAATTTCAGACTTTTACAGGGCTAAACGCTAAGGATTTTTTTTACTTGCCTTATTAACATTTTATTTCAGTTATTTCTTAGCCACATATTTTACATATTGTATCAAAACGTAATTATATATTCACTGGCCACTTTTTTAGGTACACCTTACTAGTACTGGGTTGGATCCCTTTTGCCTTCAGAACTGCCTTAATCCTTCGTGGCAGAGATTCAACAAGGTACTGGAAATATTCCTCAGAGATTTTGCTCCATATTGACATGATAGCATCATGACGGAGTGATGGATGGTGGTGTCGCGGACGAAACTAAAGCCCGGGAGAGGTGGCGGTGGTGGCGTTGGGGTGCTTGGGGGAGTTGTCGCGGACGAAAAAGAAGAGGGGGGGTTGGAGAGGTTGTTGTCGTGGATGAAAGTGAAGAGCGGGTGGAGGTGATGGGGGTTCCTTTGGGCCCCTAATAATATCTCTGGGGGCCCCAAAACTGCGTGGACCCTTAGGATAGTCCTAACTTCCTTCCTAACTTAATTGTAGCTTCAGTTTCCTGTTCTTAGCTGACAGGAGTGGCACCCGGTGTGGTCTTCTGCTGCTGTAGCCTGTCTGCCTCAAGGTTGGACATGTTGTGCGTTCAGAGATGCTCCTCTGCAGACCTCGGTTGTAACGAGTGGTTATTTGAGTTACTGTTACCTTTCTATCAGCTGGAACCAGTCTGGCCATTCTCCTCTGACCTCTGGCATCAACAAGGCATTTGCGCCCACAGAACTGCCGCTCACTGGATATTTTCTCTTTTCGGACCATTCTCTGTAAACCCTAGAGATGGTTGTGTGTGAAAATCCCAGTAGATCAGCAGTTTCTGAAATACTCAGACCAGCCCGTCTGGCACCAACAACCATGCCACGTTCAAAGTCACTTAAATCACCTTTCTTCCCCATTCTGATGCTCGCTTTGAACTTCAGCAGATCGTCTTGACCATGTCTACATGCCTAAATGCATTGAGTTGCTGCCATGTGATTGGTTGATTAGAAATTTGCATTAACGAGCAGTTGCACAGGTGTACCTAATAAAGTGGCCAGTGAGTGTATACATAAATATATAAATTTTTATTAGCATAACTTTTCTTTAAATGCATGGAAAACTTTTAAACAAAAGTTATTGTAAGGATGTAAGAAATATAATTAACACGTATTGATAAATAGAGTTGATCAATTTTACTTTTGTTAAATGTGTTTTATTAAATGGATTGTTGGTTGCACCGATTGAGTAGCTTCACACGGAGAAAGGAAAATTAAGACCTGATTAAAAGTATTTAAGCCCTACAACATCATATTTCACTGAATTTAAGACTTTCTAAGGCCTAAATTTTAGTTTTTGAAATGTAAGACTTTTTAAGACCCCGCTGACACCCTGCATTAGCTACATGTGTGATTTTGTTTGAGATGGTTCATTAATGAGGAAGTCCTATGTCCCAAAGCTTGCATACTCTTCTGGGTACAGCAGCTGTTCGTAAGTTCTTTCTTAGACTGGAACGTGAAGTCCTCACTAGGGGCTTAGTAACTACCAGCTAGTTTGTGACTAAATTTGTTCTCACTTCGGTTGCACCACATGTTCTTAAGGCAAACCGTAGTTAGTAGGTCAGAAGCTCTCCGTAAAGTCATGCGTAGTCACATTTGCTATTTACATGGCGGACTTTGTAAGTGGAAAAACTGAACGCTTCACTAGCGAGAAAACAGTTAAACAGAGCATCTGCAGCATGAGGATAAAGAACCAGCCTTCTCCATTCAGCCTCTTTACTTTACTTTTACTCTTTACTTTACTCCTCTCCTTTGTGGATAAGTAAACGGTGTTGTACGCACTCCACTGAAGACATCCATTAGCCTACATGTTTAATTTTGTTTGTTAAGCGCAAAGATTTGTTTCAAAACTATTTCTAAATTCAGTTTTAACTTCCAGCAAACGAATAAATGAACAATAATAATGAAGTGTGCTCAAAAAACTGTTATATCCAAACACACGTCCTGTTCTTATGCCCCATATGGTGATGCAGACGCCTCCAAAACCCGACAGGTGGACAAATCTAAACTTATTTTTAGTAAAACAAATATAAATATGCAGATAATAAATAATACTGCTAATAATAATAACATTATTTTATATCTGTGTAGAAAATAATAATTTTTGTAACATTTTAGTCCTTTATTTTTTTCATATGTAAAGATATTTGTATATTGCTGAACATCCTGTGCATATTAAGCATTTGAACCCGCAAAGGGGTAACGCGCTCTGCGCTGGACTTTAGAAAAGTTTTAACTCGGTCAATTTGGCGCAGTCTATTTTAGTTCCTCAAAATAGCAACAATGCGCCTTAACACACCTCCTTTTAGACCGACACACCCATGAGTCCACAAAGTGGCGCAAATGGATTTGCTATTTAAACAATGCGGCGCAAAACGTGAAAATTTGGGTTGCGCTCGTCTCAAAATAGCAACAAATCACGCCAAGCACTGCACCGGGTGTATGATAGGGCCCAATAGGGCCCAAAGTTATCAAAACATTAAACATTTTTTTTTATATATATCCTACACATGAAAGAGAAAAGAGCAGGGAGAAGAACTCAGTCGTGAAGAAATTCTTGTTTTAATTGATAGACACAATTAACACAAAACACTCCTTGAAATAAAATTAAACTCTTCTTTCACAAACCGAAAAACAATGCGAGATTGGGGAAAAAATAAGGCTGTGAGTAGAGGGAGATGATTCTTCATTATTATCATGAGCTCCTCAATGTAAACTAATCTCGCCGTCATCTCTTTTCTACCGTTATACATGGGGAGATGCTCCAGTAAATGTTTAGTAATAAACTAAGTTCAGTGGTGCAACAAAAAAATATTTAGTAATGTGTAAGTTGTGACTTATTGTCCCTTTAAGTCACAACTGGGCTACGTTTTAACTTACGCACTGCTGGTGCAACCGGCCCCTGTTACACACTCAAAACTTTACATTTAATTCCTATAAAAGTACATACTTACAAAAGTACCCACCAGACTCACTAGATGGCACTCCAGCTATACGTACACTCCACCAGCCACTCACCAGGACTACACATCCCATCATGTTTTACATCTCACAGCTGAAACCAATGTTTACCAATGGAAACCGATTACAATTACACAGCTGCACTACATTACACACACCATCTAAGCACCTCACACACTCACACACCTTGATTGTGGGATATTGTTTCATGTCATTAACCTTTCTGAGCCACCTCTTGTTTCCTGTTTGTTTTGTGTCTTCCTATTTTTGGATTATGATTGATTTCTCAATCCATCTCCAGGTTGGAGGAAAGTTCAAGTATCTTGGGGTTTTGTTCATGAGTGAGGGAAGGATGGAACGTGAGATTGACAGGCGGATTGGTGCAGCGGCAGCAGTAATGCGGTCGATGTATCGGCCTGTTGTGGTAAAGAAGGAGCTGAGCCGAAACGCAAAGCTCTCGATTTACAGGTCAATCTACGTTCCTACTCTCACCTATGGTCATGAGCTTTGGGTCATGACCGAAAGGACAAGATCTCGGATACAAGCGGCCGAAATTAGTTTTCTTCGCAGGGTGGCAGGGCGCACCCTTATAGATAGGGTGAGGAGCTCTGTCACCCAGGAGGAGCTCGGAGTCGAGCCGCTGCTCCTCCACATCGAGAGAAGTCAGCTGAGGTGGCTCGGGCATCTGTTTCGGAAGCCTCCTGAACGCCTACCTAGGGAGGTGATCCAGGCATGTCCCACCGGGAGGAGACCTCGGGGAGGACCCAGGACACGCTGGAGGGACTATGACTCTCGGCTGGCCTGGGAACGCCTCGGGATCCCCCCGGAGGAGCTGGAGGAAGTGTCTGGGGAGAGGGAAGTCTGGAGTTCTCTCTTAAGACTGCTGCCCCCGCGACCCAGCCCCCGATAAGCGGACGAAAATGAGATGAGATAAGATGAGATTGATTTCTGCCTGCCCCGACCATTGCCTGTTTTATTGGATTAAGCTCTTTTGGATTGCCCCTGTTGTTGCTGTCTGCTCCTTTTGACCAATGCCTGTACGACTGTCCCTATTTAAATAAATAGCTGCATTTGGAACTACACCTCTGTTGCCACACCCTCAATTATTACACTTTTAGGACATAGAATAATTACAATTGGGATGCAGCACTAGTGTTTTATTACTGCATTTTTGTTTAAATAAACAAAAGCATGAGTAAACATATAATACATAAAACAAACATTTAGTCTAGTGCGTGTTAAAAAGAACTTTTGTTAGTCGCACTTTACCCACCACATTGTTTTATTTGTGAGAGGATCTCTGGCAACTCTCGTCTCTGGATGTGTACCAGAAATAGTCTGACAAGAGTTCAGCGCCTGCATTCACACACACACACACGCGCACACACACACGCACGCACGCACTTACACTCTTACACGCTTCCATTTACAGAGCAGCTGTTGCTTACAGAAACACTGATCGCTCTACACACTGGCATATGTGTTTTATAGCTGTAAAATATGCATGAGGAAATCTCAATCTGCCTTTTCACTTTCATACACTGTTAACGATTTTTGTAAATTAGACAGTATTTAACTGTAATATGAGCTGTATTTTACTGTAGGACAGTTATGTGGTATGTTACTGTATTTTAAAGCTGCATTGTGAAAATTACTGTATTTTTACAGTAAAGATATACAATACTGTAAATACATACACAGCAAGATAAATGGTGTAAATGTAAATACAGTATTTGTGCTGTAATTGATTAAAGTTTTTTTTACCACAAACAATTTAATTGAGCATTCAGTGAAAAAACTGAAGCATTAACTCTCCTGTGAAATTGTAATTCATTCATTCATTCATTTTCCTTCGGCTTAGTCCCTTTATTAATCAGGGGTCACCACAGCGGAATGAACCGCCAACTGAACCTAGTTAAGCCTTTACATGTCACTTTAAGCTGAATACTAGTAAATATCTAGTCAAATATTATGTGCTGTCATCATGGCAAAGAGAAAAGAAATCAGTTATTAGAAATGAATTATTAAAACTATTATGATTAGAAATGTGTTGAAGAAAAATCTTCTCTCTGTTAAACAGAAATTGGGGAAAAAATATACAGGAGGGCGAATAATTCAGGGTGTTTAATAAGGAATATATAGGAATAGTTTTCATCAAATAGCATTTATCCCTAAGAAAATGCAGCTTATTTTTATTTGAAATAATTGTATTATAATTATACCCTTGGCCTCTTCAGATTCCCATGACTGCAATGCTAAAGTGCTCTAAGTGAAGTGTAATTTCTTCTTCTTCTTCTTCTGCTGCTGTGTGTGTGTGTGTGTGTGTGTGTGTGTGTGTGTGTGTGTGTGTGCATGTGTGAGAATGCTGTCCCGCTGACTGACGGTGCGCTGCTGTGTTTCCTGCACATCAGCAGGATCTCACTGTGATCTTCTGTCCTTCTGTCAGTCTCTCCACACTTTTATGACACTCCACATCACCATCACCCCACAGCAGCACTAACACCCTGAACGAGACAACCCGGCAGAGACCACACACACACTAACCACACACACTCCTATACACACACTTTTAAATGTCATTCTGTGTTCTTGTGTTGATATGCATGTATGTACTGTACTGTATGTATCCTGAGCTCCTGAAAAAACAAAACCAAAGTGTGTTTGTGCGAATTAAGCTCATTCTGATTCTGATTTGCACAAGCAATGTTTCCATCCACTTATTTTGATGTGTATTTTAGAGAATTAGGGGGAAAAAATCTGGATGCAAACAACAAGATGAGCATAGATTTTGGAAATGTGCTTGAAAAATGATGTAGCATAGAGTAGGGCTGCACGATACTGGAAAAAAAAACGACATTGCGATATTTAATTTTTCTCCGATACATATTGCGATATTGAGTACACTTTCACTAGATGAGATGAATGCCTCTATTTGGAAAGAATTCAGAATTTTAGATAGATTGGAATGATTTTGTATGGGAGTGCATCTGTATACAATACAACAAACCAAGGGCGGCGCGGTGGCGCAGTGGGTAGCGCTGTCGCCTCACAGCAAGAAGGTCACTGGTTTGAGCCTTGGCTGTGTCAGTTGGCATTTCTGTGTGGAGTTTGCATGTTCTCCCCGTGTTGGCGTGGGTTTCCCCTGGGTGCTCCGGTTTCCCCCACAGTCCAAACACATGCGCTATAGGGGAATTGGGTAAGCTAAATTGTACGTAGTGTATGAGTGTGTGTGTGTGAGAATGAGTGTATGGGTGTTTCCCAGTGACGGGTTGCAGCTGGAAGGGCATCCGCTGCGTAAAACATATGCTGGATAAGTTGGCGGTTCATTCCGCTGTGGCGACCCCTGATTAATAAAGGGACTAAGCCAAAAAGAAAATGAATGAATGAACAATAAACCAAGCACAAGAATTGATAAATAAAGTGGAGCAAAGACACAGTATTTTGTGGGAGTCTTGCAAATAATCAAATGTAAAATAACACCATTGTCTTCATCGAATACATAAATATAAACCCGACTCGACATTGCAGATACTGCGATGTGACTATTGCAGATGCGCGTGATAGTGATGCTGAAACCATATATTGTGCAGCCGTAGTATGAACAACGTGCATAAAATACACAATTACAAATAAATTCCAGTGTGTGCATCAAAAAGTAATGTGATTTTGCCTTAACAGTTGATGTTGTTTCAATAGTTCAGCAAAATTGTAATTTGTCATTCTGCACAAATTATGATTTTTATTATTATTACACTGAAGTCAAAATTATTCGCCCTCCTGTGCATTTTTGTTTTCTTCTTCAAATAATTCCCAAATGATGTTGAACAGATTCAGGAATTTCTCACAGTATTTCCTATAATATTTTTTCTTCTGGAGAAAGTCTTATTTGTTTTATTTCGGCTAGAATAAAAGCAATTTTTAATTGTTTTAAAGCCATTTTAAGGTCAATATTATTCGCCCCCTTAAGCAATATTTGTTTTGGATTGTCTTCAGCAGTGGTCCCCAACCTTTTTATTACCCTAAGTTTACCCTAATTAACCTAGTTAAGCCTTTAAATGTCACTTTAAGCTGAATACTAGTAAATATCTAGTCAAATATTATGTGCTGTCATCATGGCGAAGAGAAAAGAAATCAGTTATTAGAAATGAGTTATTACAACTATTATGATTAGAAATGTGTTGAAGAAATCTTCTCTCCATTAAACAGAAATTGTGGAATAAAATATACAGGAGGGCGAATAATTCTGACTTCAATTGATGTAGATGTTAATGTGATCTTTGAGATCGTCAGTTACTATCCACCTTATTTAATCCAATTAAGAGGCAAAACTATGTATAATTCAAAGCATCAGCTCTAATTTGATCTAAATGCGTAGAAACATCAACATTGAAAAATAAAGCGTAATCTCTCATTCACCTTGAGAATAAACTACAGGCCACAGATGTTGTTCAGCTGTAATAAACTCAGGAAAATGCACTTAAAGTCTGCATGAATCTTTTTTTTTTTTTCGTAATGTGACAGTTCCCAGAGAAACTGAATATTACATGAGAAAAACAGTGGGCGTGGCTTGTTTTTTTCCTACTGCGAGCTGATTGGCTGTAGTAAAGTAGGTGTGTCATTCAGAAAGATGGGGAAAGGGTTTGGGGAGTTATTACAGCCTAACAGACTCCTCCTGCTCACCATTTCTGTTTGTTGTCATACTGACAGCTGGAGGGGCGTGGTTAAGTGTGTTAGCCCCGCCCACTACCTCAGACTGACCTAATCTGAGAATTTAACTAAAAACAAACAGGAAGTGCATTTGTAGATTTCAGTTAAAGATTAAAAGAGCAAACTATTTTATTTATTTCTTATTGACATGCACAGATGAATTGTTCAGCACAAAACTAGCAATGTGAGCTAATGAAATCAATATGCTTAGTTTTGATTTCATGTGGACTTTAAATCGAGGGGAGCGTCTTCGAATTTGCCAGTACAGAAAAGTAGGGCCTTCCTGAACCCGTGCACCAATGTAATTCATCAAAGTGTTCTCCGGGAGAGACTGTAATCTAGATCACCACAGGGCTCTATAGCACTGATGTCCGCTGAGAAACACCTGCAGGCCTAACCTTTAAAACAAACACATTTTTACTGTGAACTATCATTGACAGCCTGCAGAAAGGGCTGTTTTTCTGACTACTGCTGCTTGAGGAAATTGATACCTACAGTAATGAGTCTGTGTTCTGTGTTTTTTTTTGTTTCAGGAAGTGAATGTTATGTCAAACACACAGCTCAATTTAATTTTGATGTCGATAAATGTGACCACAAAACCAGTAATAAGTCTAAAACGTTTGGAAATTGAGATTTATACATAAATACTTAAACATCTTGATGCTTCTGTGGGTCTCGTCTATCAAATCTGAGCTTTATTTTGTATTTTCTATTGGACTGGAGTCAGGTGATTGGCTGGGCCATTCTACAGCTTGATTTTCTTTCTCTGAACGCATCTGAGAGTTTCCTCGGCTGTGTTTTGGATCATTGTCTTGCTGAAATGTCCACCCTGGATTCATCTTCATCCTCCTGCTAATGTTGGACTGAAGCAGCTGATATTCATTTACACTGAGGAAGGGCAGAGGGTTGCTGAAGAACTACTGAGAGATTTCAGCTGCTGTCTGGGCTTTCCATGTCTTTCTACACCTTCCTTTCTTCATGTGTTCAGTACTTTTTCACAGTGTAATTTCATTATATTACACTTTACTTAATTTGTAAACTAATTAGTTTTGTTTTCTTTGCATATATGGATTCCTTTGTTTCTTACCAACAGCCGCTGAAAATGTCAAGTCAACGGCACCTTTAGAAATATGTTTTGTGACATGTTCAATACTTATTTACCCCACTGTATATGTACCATAGGAAATCTTCAAAGAATGTGATCTCTACTTAACATTCTAATCATTTTTGGTGAAAAAAATCATTAATTTTGAATCTACATTAAATGTTTTTTACTCACAGCCAATCATCATCATGGCCACGGCGAAGATCTTTTCTCCGTCTGTGGTGGGAGCGATGTTCCCAAATCCAATGCTGGTCAGGCTGGTCATGGTGAAATACAGAGACGTGATGTAAACCGAATCCTTGCTGGGACCCCCTTCCCACTTCCCTGAGCCGCTGGCGTTGAAGTGATAGGGTTGACCCACGGCTTCGCCCAGCAGATACAGCCAGCTGTCGGTGCGCACCATGTTGGCATCTTGATCTATAACCTCATAGTCTCCGATGCTGTACCAGATGCAGGCCAGCCAGTGAGCGGCCAGTCCGAACACACACACCAGCAAAACCAGCACTGCAGCGCCGTATTCAATGTAGTGGTCCAGTTTACGGGCCACACGGCCGAGACGCAGCAACCGGACCACCTTCAGAGAGCTGAACAGGCTGCTGATGCCCTGCAAGAAGAGCAAGAGGAGATTAAAGTATGAACATGAAATCAAAACTAACCTTCACGAGTTCGCCTACAGATTCAGTCATGATAGATGATGTAGAAGATGGTAGACAATTTTTGGCTTACCGTCCTCAGGTTTCGCTACCGAGGTTTCTCCGCAGCAGAAGGTAGAGTGCAGTGAATGGAAGAGTACAACAAATCATCTTTTTACAATCTTTTTTGCTTAAATAATGAAAGAAAAACTCCCGGATGGTGTTATCAAGACTTTCAGAAAAAGGAAAAAAATTGTGTGAGACTGACGACGGCAGCCAGAAGAGAGAATAATGTCAGATTTACTGTCCTGCCCCCATACACACTGCATTACAAACGCCTCGCACAAGCTGTAATTCATTTTTTGTAATTTGATGCAAAGATGATATAATACATACATAAATATGTATACATTTAAAAAAAACATCTAAATATTAAAAACAGGGATTTAAGATGCTGATGATGACCGTTAAACGCGTCACGTCCTTTACAGTGTTAATATGAGTACACCCCCTTTGAAAATGAATATTTTTATCCTTCTATCATTGAATATAGACAATATATTTTGGTACATGTAAACCAATTTATTAAACATTCATTAAAATAAGAGTTTGATGACCGAACTGCTTTAGGAATAGAAAGATAATTAAATTCATTCTATCTTTATATATTTATCTAATCGATTATTTTCCTGTTTATTAAAATTAGATTTAACATTTTTCCCTAACATAGTCATTGTTTTATTAAGTTATTTTGTTAAATTAGTTCCTGACCAAATATGTTACTGACTAATCTAACGTGTATATATATATATATATATACACACACACATATATATATTTACACACACATACATATATATAAATATATATATACATATACATACATATATATATACACAAATACTAGGGGTGTCAAAATTAATTGTTTCTTCGGTGCACTGCGATGCAGATGCAGACAATTCGGTATCGGTTCAGTAATAGATCCTAACCGGTTATTACGTATTGACATCATTTATCTCATATGCCCTATGTCACAGTCGAACACTATTGCGCGGGAGGCGAGCGTGGGTAATTAAAACGCAGAAACTCTGCACAATTCACTGCGTGTGTTTGCTAGACACAGTGGACAGTCATTCAATGACACTGAAGTTACAGCAGAAGCCCCTATTTCACTGCTATGGAGAAAATAAAAGTAAACTCCATTTCTCTCTCGCTGTGGCCCCTTTGACCTGCTGGCGTGACGTTTCCTCTCCTCTCGGCTGTTATAGTGATACTTGTGTCTGCAGGGCGAGTTTTCTCCACCGCGTCTATCATGGATCAGCTGTGATCGCCGCGTCAGTTTATCAGTGTCACTTGTCAGTGAACAGCACCAGCATTAGAGCCAATCACCTTTTCTGTTGAGCGCGTGACCAATCATAGGCGTTTAACAATTCGATTGACAACGCTTAAAAAGCAAGTGGGATAATATTTACATTTGTTTATTTGCTATAAATGCTCATGTTGTTCTGTGCATGCACTTGAGTTTTGTTTGATGCATTCAAAAAGAGTGTTTTCTTTGAGCAGGTCAAATTAAAGGTACAGCTCATATATCCGACTGCCTGTATTAAAGGACAAGATTGTATTACAAATAATATATAAAATGTATTTATAAATTATACATTTTAATACAAGAATTCTTGTGGTGTGAAGTAAAATATGAAACTGTGTATGGAAAGCATCGTCAATGCACCATGATGCACCGAGATATCGAATTGAACCGAATGGATGGCATGATAATCATAACCGAACCGTGAGACCAGTGTAGGTTCACACCCCTAACAAATACCTTATTGTACAGCATCCTGAAGAAATATTTCATTTGAAAAAAAGATCTGTAAGGGATGTACTCACTTACTCACTGTACACTAATATTTCTTACTTACTTAAACAAATAAAGGAATGTATTTTCCTTTTTTTGTGACATCAAAATTTGTTGGCTTATACCCAATAGAACTCAAATTATAGTAGAAGCGAACAAGTATTTATAGAGCTCAGCTTGCTTTATGCCAAAAGATGTGTAGCTTGGCTAAGATGCAAAAACCAAACACTATTTAATGGATAAAAGCCTGCCATTAGAAAAGATAAGTTGCATACTAAAAGCTAAGATGTGCAATAGTCTTAAAATAAAGATCACGATTTTCTCACGATTCTGTAGATGTAAAATAAAGGTTAATATGAGTAGCCTATTATTATTGTTATTTCTCAAACTTCATTCATTCATTTTCTTTTCGGCTTAGTCCCTTTATTAATCTGGGGTCGCCACTGTGGAATGAACCGCCAACTTATCCAGCATATGTTTTACGCAGTGGATGCTCTTCCAGCTGCAACCCATCACTGGGAAACATCCATACACACTCATACTCTACGGCCAATTTTAGCTTACCCAATTCACCTGTACCGCATGTCTTTGGACTTGTGGGGGAAACCGGAGCACCCGGAGGAAACCCACGCCAACACGGGGAGAACATGCAAACTCCACACAGAAACGCCAACTGACCCAGCCGAGGCTCGAACCCGCGACCTTCTTGCTGTGAGGCGAACGTGCTACCCACTGCGCCACCGTGCAGCCCTTTCTCAAACTTATGATTAAAAAAATAAATAATAATAATAATATTAGGTCTGTGTAGGTTGTATGTTGTGCTAAATTTTGTATAGGCTTGGAATGAAGGACTTGAATAGACTTTAAATTTGTCCTGGTCGCTAATGCACAGTGTCGGGAAAAAGGAATATTTTTTTTATTATTTTTGTCTCTTTTTCTTTTCATTAAACAGTTGTATTTGTGTTCCTAAAAGGTGACATATTAACTAAACTTCTTCTCGAGTCTGATATGTTTTGCATACTAACGAAGCATTTTTGCAGAAGTAGATGAAGCTTGTCTAAAATTAACTTGAGCTTTGCAGCGAAACTTCCTGTGAGCACAGAATTGCCAAGTCTTGCGCTTTTAATATTGTGCAGAGAATTGGTAGAAAAAGAGGACGTGTGTATGGGTGCGGCCAATGGTGGACTGGAGAATGATTGACAAGTGATGAATTCCACTAAACTGAACCTGTTAATATCAGCTGCCTATATAAGTTGAAGTCAGGACATGAAAACTGTGCACACCTCCTGAATGTAACTTCTGCATTGCATTGAGGATAACAGAATTCTGTAAATCGAATTATTCATTTGTATCCAATAAATTTCTAATATGTTAAACCTTGAAGAAAAACCTCTCCTGACCTTTTTAAGTGAACACGCATGGAATTGATTGAATATTCCAACAACAGTAAAGTGACGACATCAGAATATTACTATTGATAATTCTGAAGTTGAATTATTATGTTTGAGACATATGCTTGCCTTTTTTTACTGGTAAAATGAGACATTTGTCATCATCGGATTCCCTCCTGCATTATATTCAACATTATAGTAGGTTGGAGTAGTTATACTGACAACATTTATTCTCATGCACAACACTGTTCGCTATGAAAGAAAAACATATCAAATGCTTGTCGTAATCATAACTCTAAAAAGCGATACGATCATTTAAATGACGGTTTTGGTTTCACTTTCACTGCCTAGTGCGCTCATGACATGGCTGCTGTCACTCTGAGAAAAAAAAAAACATACATCCAAATCAGACTTCCCTCGCGGCTCCCAAACGATCGCTCTGTGCAACAAACGGAGTATGCTGACCATTTGGAGGTGTCCACGTTTCTGAACAACATAAAACGATGTGAAGACTTGTGCGACCGCCTTTATGCTTCTCCTGAACTTGAAAATATAATTGGATGAATCGTAGAGATGCTGGATTAAGATCGTGTTGGGGTCGAACCGAGGCCGTGATATTTTTTCGATTAATCATGCAGCCCTATATCTATCAACGTATATGACATATATTTTATATATGTGCAATCCAAATATGTCATATATGCAATTTGCATATATTGGCAAACATCAGATTTCTATATATGGGCTTCGGGAAGGCATCTGTCATCATCTCTTGTTCATTTGTGCTTCATCTAAAACTCCACATTTATAATCTTCTCAATCTTCAGCAGCTCAAACACTCTAATGGCGGATGGCTGCTTCTCACTCAAGGCTGTTATACTAATGATGGTCACCAGTGAGCGGGGTTTTTCCCCTCTGATGACACGTACAAAGGGAGAATGTCAATCAAAGTGTTTCTGCAGACTGTTTTAATCAAGTCTGATTATAAACAAATACAATTAATACACTTTTACCATTAGAAGCTGCTTATATTCACACACTGCTGACACACAACTGGGTTTAAACCCCTTATAACAGTGATTTTAGTATAATAGCTCCCCTTTAAATGAAACCATCCTGTGACCAAGTGACCATCCTTGCTGATGTTTCTGCACACAACACAGTCAAATGACATTTTTGGGTGAATTATACCATATAAATACCAGTGGTGTAAAGTAACAAATTACAAATACTCCAACTACTGTAATCGAGTAGTTTTTTCTCAGGAATCAGAACCCAAAGTCAGGTCAATATCAATGTCCAACCTAAAATCAACCAAATATCAACGTCTAGTGATGTAACAGCTTGACGTTGTGTGGACGTTACCACTATGCTGTCTATCAGATGGATTTTGGTTGCCATACCTGATGAAGAAATGTAAGTATTCGACGTCAATATGACATTGGTTTAAGAGGTTGGCTCGATGTTGGATTTTGGTCACTTTCCAACACAACCAAATATCAATGTCATTTGATGTCGTTATTGGACATCACAATAACGTTGTCCTTAGACACTGGCTAGACATTGAATTTTGGTCACCTGACATCACAACCTAAATCTAACCTAATTTTAACATCTTATGACGTGTGCCTGCTGGGCAATAACTAGATGCACTACAGAATGTTACGTTTACACACATCCACAAATTACATGTAAACGCATCAGCTTTTTACAGCGTAATACTCACTACTCACTACTCTTGAGTACTTTTAAAAGGGCTACTTTTTACTCATACTTTGAGTAATATTTACAACAGATACTTTTACTCTACTTGCACTACATTTTTAGGCCAGTAATTGTACTTTCACATGAGTATGATTTTTCAGTACTCTTTCCACCACTGATAAATACAGTATGCTGACCATTTGGAGGTGTCCACGTTTCTGAGCAACATAAAACAGTGTGAAGACTTGCGCGACCGCCTTTATGCTTCTCTCCTGAACTTGAAAATATAATTGGCTGAATCGTAGAGATGCTGGATTAAGATCGTATAGGGGGTCGAATCGTGATCACGATCTTTTTTCGATTAATCATGCAGCCCTAATGAGCAATTAACAGAGGAAGAAGTTGATGAATAATTTCTGTGTGGAAAAAGCAGTTCCAGTCTCACAGTTCTGTACTGATACACTCTTCGATACACATTTGTTGTACCTTGTACTCAGTATGATTACAATAGTCACAATAGTTGTACAATAGTTTTTTGGTTGTTTTTTTGTTTAGTTTTTAATATATAGATGCATATCCTTTTATTTAGCATATTTTGTAAATTCAGCAAGGTTATTGTTGTAAAAAAATGTATGTAAAGTGTTGTGTTTCAATGTCAGTGCTTCCCAGACGTAGACTTTACTTGGGCGGGCCGCCCAAGTATATTTAGTGACACATTTTTTTTACTATTATCATCACCCTTTTACACTTTTTTGTATCCGCCCAATATAAACAAACATCCGCGAGCGGTTAAGTAGTGGAAAGTCTTCTCTCCTTTACCCGTTTACTTTTGCTCGTTCTGTGTGTGCGAGAACTGTCAACCTCACGTGCTCTGTAAAGCCACAGAGACCCGCACCTTTTTGTGTCCGGCCGGGGTTTCTAAATCTACTAAAATGTCCGGGATTTGGTTTTGCTTTCGTTTTCAAAGCTGTCTTTAATTTTATGCGCAAAAGCCGCGAGAGAGACAATAAATAATTAATTCTTTAATCTAAACGACTCAGAAAAACGTTACTATATACTAGGAGAGGACGAAATAACATCAAAATTAGCTGCAGAATATTTGTACACCATTAGAAATGGGTAATTGACGCATTTGCCTGATTTGAATAATCTACACGTTTTATTCGTTTTTAATTCTGTCATTTATTTCTCATTTGCTGTATATTTTATTATTTGATGATGTCAATATATTACATATTTTATACATCTAAAATGCTTTGGCAATACTGTACTAAATGTCTTGCCAATAAAGCAACCTGAACTTGAATGAGGGATAGAGAGAAGCAGATTTGACCTGTCAGTGGGTGCACATGGCTCCTGAATAGCATAAAAGAGAAATAGTGGATTTTGTTTATTTATTTCAACAGTCTTTTTTTTTTTTACTTTAACCCATTGAAAAGAAACAGTTTAAAACAGATAATAATAAAAATGTAATTATGTGTTTTGTTTGTCGCATATAGTTAACTATTTATGTGCTGTGGGTAAAAGGTGTTTCAATCCGGCCACCACCGCAAGTTTATTTCAAACCTGTGTGAAGCACTGACTGTGTACAAAACAATATAACATTATTGCAAACAAAATAAAAAAAAGCTATAGTTTGTATTGTGCTACAGTACTGTCACGGCTGCTCTTACAGAAAGGCACAGGAGTTTATCAAAAACACGTCGATTTATTACAAACAGAACACTCACAACTGGAACACAGGAATCACACGTAGGAAGACAATTCACAGCGATGACGATTATGGGGTGAAGACACAAGGAATGACGTACAATACCGGACAACGAAGGAAACAAACTAAGGGGTATAAATACACACGGGCTAATGGAACTAATAACACACAGGCGAGGAACACATGGAGCACATGATCACAACACAGAACAGACACCTGACAAGTACGTTATGTTACTCAATACTGGACACTGAGCAAGAAAAGCCCTACAGAATCAGCATAACTGTATCACACAGTGGCTGGGCTTGAACTGAAATCAGCTAGAAGCAGAAGCAGAGAGAGGACGGATAAGTGACGTTGACGTTTTCTGAAGGAAAGAGGACTGAATGTGTGAGCGCTGTAATCTCCTGCTCTGCGCAAAGCCCCACAAAAAACACAGCTTTGAGTGCGCACTTCCTACTGAGGGATTAAATAAGGAAGTCTGTGCCAAAACCAAGAGCAAGGACAGCACCTGACAGGTTGTGAGCCGTACTGTGCTTAAAATCAAAAGTGACCCATTTAACTTTCCTCAAACCACTTTCTGGTTTAAAGGGCCAGTTCACACAAATATATAAAGATATATAACTATATATAACTATAAAGATAAAGACATCTTTCTGAATATTGTTCTGATTTTGACACAGATTATATACAGTGCTCAACATATACAAGTTCACCCCTCACAAATCTCTCATTTAGATGAATATTGTCTATAGGAAGCTTTACAGTATTATATTTGTGCATATACATTAGATTAGTCAGTACTGAAGCCAAATCTGGAGCTACTCTGACAAAATAACTCATGATAAGGCTACAATTTTAGTACAGCCAAATTTATATGTTAGGGAAAAATATTAAATAAAAGATTTAAAAAGAGAAAAATTCAAGAGAAACAAAAATTTTATACAATTTTGTTGAAATTTTGTAGTTTGTAATATTTTATATTTGTATATTTTGCATGAATTTAATTGTTTTATGCTTCTGTTTTTTAAGATGTTCGGTGACTAAAATATTACTTCAATAAATATATCTGTTTAATAAAACTGTTTTGTTTAAATGCACCAAAATATATGACCGATATTCACCACTGAGAAATGGATACAAATATTCAATTTTAAAATGGGGTGTACTCGATTATGCTGAGCATGTCATTTTTCATATTAAAGTCTGCATGGTAAATAAAAAAAGCTCATATACACCTATTAAAGGGATAGTTTTCTTAAAAAATGAAAATTCAGTAGTTGTGTTTGCGTGGGTTATGGTTTAGTTTATCCCTAGGGTTAGGATTTTGGATTACTGCATAAAAAAATGCTTGATGGAAGAGGCCAAAATGTGCTTAAATGTTGAAAATATGCATTAAAAAATGTAAGTATAGGATAAACGTTTTATCCGATAACAAGAAAAAGTGCATAAACTACAATGGAAACACATTTACCGTATAGGGCGGTGGCGCAGTGGGTAGCGCTGTCGTTTCACAGCAAAAAGGTCGCTGGTTCGAGCCTCAGCTGGGTCAGTTGGCATTTCTGTGTGGAATTTGCATGTTCTCCCCGTGTTGGCGTGGGTTTCCTCCGGGTGCTCCGGTTTCCCACACAAGTCCAAACACATGTGCTATAGGTGAATTGGGTAAGCTAAATTGGCCGCAGTGTATGTGTGTGAATGGGAGTGTATGGGTGTTTCCCAGTGATGGGTTGCAGCTGGAAGGGCATTCGCTGCGTAAAACATATGCTGGATAAGTTGGCGGTTCATTCCACTGTGGCGACCCCTGATTAATAAAGGGACTAAGCCGAAAAGAAAATGAATGAATGAATTACAGCATATCAAAAACCATGGGTCTATGTAGTTCATGTTTATTTTTATATCTGTAAAATAATTTGTAGTTTTGATGAACCAAAAATATTCTCTAAAGATTTAGAATAAAGATATATATACATATATTCATTCCTTTTCCTTTGGCTTAGTCCCTTTATTAATCAGGGGTCGCCACAGCGGAATGAACCGCCAACTTATCCAGCATATGTTTTATGCAGCGGATGCCCTTCCAGCCGCAACCCAGTACTGGGAAACACCCATACACACTCACATTCACACACACACTCATACACTACGGACAATTTAGTTAATCCAATTGCCCTATAGCGCATGTGTTTGGACTGTGGGGGAAACCGGAGCACCCGGAGGAAACCCACGCCAACACGGGGAGAACATGCAAGCTCTATACAGAAACTCCACATAGAAACGTCATTCCGCTGTGGCGACCCCTGATTAATAAAGGGACTAAGGCGAAGGAAAATGAATGATTAATAATGTAGAGCTTCATGATTTTGTCTAGCTTCTCTTGTAAAAAAGTACATCTGAAAATTCATGGATAACAACAAAAGCCTAACTAGTATTAAAATTAACTTTAATATGGGCTTCACACCTTTTTTATTAGTAATTTTTCTTCTTTCAAGAATAAGATCTAAGATTTAGAATAAAAGTTACTTGTAAAATGTTTTTCTCTAATTAACAACAATACAGTAGGTCAGCAGTGAAAGTTCACTTCACTTACGTCAGATTCTGCATGGTCTTAAAGCCTTCGATGGGTTATTTTCACAATTAATGATGGCATAGCAGTCAAAATAGGACAAATGAGCTTGTGTATGGGACAAATTCTAGACCTTTGTCAGTGGGGGGTGGGTCTTTCGAACCATCCGAACCCTCCTTGACTACAGGCCTGTATGGGTGTTTTCCAGTACTGGGTTGCAGCTGGAAGGGCATCCGCTGTGTAAAACATATGCTGGAATAGTTGGCGGTTCATTCTGCTGTGGTGACCCCTGATACATAAGGAACTAAACCGAAGGTAAATGAATGAATGTTAAGTCGTTAAAAAAAATGTTGGGCACTTTTACAGCATTCAGCTGTCCACGCAACAGTGTCCAGTTTCAACATGCTGGAGTCATTAAACTGATGTTTGCAGAGCGGGAAACGCAATCCAGCAACAGTCACATTAAACATCTTCTGCTCCTGAACTAATCCTGAAAGCCTCACTCCTAAAATCCTGCAGGGATTACAAGAGTCTCTTTCCTGGTATTCAGAGAATGCAAATACAGTCAGAATTATTAGCCCTCCTGAATTATTAGCTGCCCTGTATATTCTAACAGAGATCTTCAACACATTTCTAATCATAATAGTTTTAATAACTCATTTCTAATATCTGATTTCTTTTCTCTTCGCCATGATGACAGCACATAATATTTGACTAGATATTTACTAGTATTCAGCTTAAAGTGACATTTAAAGGCTTAACTAGGTTAATTAGGGTAAAGTTAGAGTAATTAGGCAAGTCATTGTATAACAGTGGTTTGTTCTGGAGACAATCCAAAACAAATATTGCTTAAGGGGGCGAATAATATTGACCTTAAAATGGCTTTAAAACAATTAAAAAGTGCTTTTATTCTAGCCGAAATAAAACAAATAAGACTTTCTCCAGAAGAAAAAATATTATAGGAAATACTGTGAGAAATTCCTGAATCTGCTCAACATCATTTGGGAAATATTGGAAAAAGTAAATTCACAGGAGGGCGAATAATTCTGACTTCAACTGTATTACTGTAGTTCAATGCAAGCATTAAGTATTTAGCTATTTTCGTCTGTGCATTTCCACTGCTGTTTCCATGCTATACTGCTGTGGGGGATTCAGAATCACAGAGCATGAGCTGCTAATTAGCATGACTTCTACATGACATTGCTTGTGGATGAGATAATATATGCATTAGCTACTGATTTTGTTGAAGTCACACAAGAGCCAACTTCACATCCGTCACATCCATAAGCAAGCTTTTCCCTCATAAATGCAGAAATGTCCAATAAAATAAAGTCAGTCATGTTTGTTCTCTAGAGAGCAACTCTTCTCCTGCTGATGAGCATTATTTCTGTTGGGTTGTGCAGTTTCATTCACTGAATTTCTACAAAGTATGTTGTAGACTGTAAACTCGCAGACTTTTCTGCTCACATCCATAACGCATGTTTATTTCCCTCATTTAACATATTAAACATGTTCACAGATTGATGTTTCTCTGATAACTCTGTGGTGAGTAGTTCTGGAGAATATAAACAGATGTTTCAATATAATGTTAACATATACTTTCTCTGTGAACTCATATTGTAAGTTTTTACTGCAAATGTCACATCCATAATGCTGGAATTGCTCATGAGTAAAAGTAGCCCTTGTAAAAGTACTCAATCAGGGGTGGACTGGCCATAAGGAGCACCGGGACATTTCCCGGTGGCCTGACGGTCAATCTGGCCTGCCACATGACTCTGGCCTGCCGCCCTATCCCCCCCTTCTCTTACCGATTGCCACCATGACTTTGGCCTGCTGCAGCCTCCACCCCCACCACCCCCCAAACCCCCCGCTCTTCACATACTGATCGCCACCTCATGCGGGCTGAGCTACAATAACTTTTCCCGGGTGAAACTGCTGTCCCAGTCCGCCCCTGTACTCAATAATAGGGAGTACTGACTTTTACGCTGTGAAAATTACTCCACATTTTACCTGCAAATTAAAGTGAAAGTGGTTTTACCCATACACGAAATTGGTCCTCTGCTTTTAACCCATCCAAGCGCACACACACACACACACACACACACACACACACACACATTTTGAGTGAGGAGCAAGAGCACAAACACACACAGTCCTTTTTTAAGGGTGTGTCTCACAGTCAAATTATTTGCCATTTTAACAGGCTAACAAAAAACGTGCTAACAATACTTACAACTGTGGGCTATTTATGTTAGCCGCGATGTTAATGTGATGAGCACATGGCAGTGGCATTTAATATTCATGGAGCTAGTAATTAATTTGATCGACTGAGTTTGATCGTGATGACTAATAATTCAATTTAGAATTAATATAGACTTCAAAGCAAAGCAAGCTAAGCTACACTGTTTTTTGTCTCTGTTTGTGTCACTGTAATCACCGACAGGAGAGTTTGGTGTAGCCTGCAGTGCAGCATTAGCTGAAAGTAAAGCTACGCTTGAATGACTTTGGTGCAGAACGACACTGGTAATGATGGCTGCTGGGACACACCAGCTATTAATGATGATGATGACTTCTGGACTGATGGATTTTACAGTTCTAGCAGGGTGCAAAGCTTGTGTCTCCTGTGGGGTTTGTTTCTGTGGTAATATAGCAATATAGCATAAGATATAGCGATATCACTCAGACAGAATAACTGCCAGCTTCATTCACAGAGCTCCTGAGGGAAATACCTGGCATGCACAGATGAAATCAATCCCGAAAAACACAGCTTCAGTGCCGAAAAGCCATCAAAACTGACTGTGAGGCAATAACGCAATTTCAGCAGAAAGATTGAGACTGACACACACTCATATGCTGGAAGACATCGCTTCAATATTCCTCTGTTTTTTTAAAGAAATCACCTAGGCTGCATTTACACTTCATGGTTCAAGTGACTCAATTCAGATTTTTTTCTCCCATGTGGGATAGGCTATGGCCCATGTGCGTGTAAGCAGGAAAAAATTACATGGATTCCGATTCACTTAAATCAGATTCAGGCCTTGTTCATATGTGGAAATTTATCCGATATGAATCGGATCTGTGTTCTCGTGTCTGCAGGTAGATCAGATTTTCACCTGTCAATGCGAGTCGTGCATCATTAAAAACCATAGCGAATGACGTCAACTCTGACGCTTTCATTTCGGAACAGACTTCAGCAGAGTCCCAAACCTTAAATCTCTTACACGAGGACTAAAAAAGCTTTTATATTGTCATATAACACAAGTATTTACGCATGTTAACGAGAGAGAGAGAGATCTAGAGCGCAACATCCGCCACGTAACCAATATACACTAATATAAAACTCTTGCATACGTCACGTGCATAAATCATGCCATGGACATTACATTAAGATGCCTACTGGTTTAAAAAGTCCTACATTAAAAGAAGTTGGCCAAATGAGAACATTTCTGTCATAAACTATAGTAAAACAACGTGTCAAAAATAATTAAAAAAATGAAACCCTGCGAACAGATTGAACAGCGCGCTCTTTTATTATCAGCTGTCAGTCAGCGCCCGTTCTTTTTTTTCCTGGTCATTGCGCCTTTGCCGTGTGCCATATGCAGACAATCAGATACGAGTCACTTTTAAAAGATGATTTAAGCGGGTCATCAAAAACATCGGATACAGTCACAAAATCGGAATTGACCATCGAGATCTGCAGTGTAAATGCAGCCTTACAAAACATTACAATCTCAGAAAGATTTGTTCGAAAATCACAGCATTGACAGCTTGTGTTTGGGGCAAAGCTCTAAACTGGACATCTGTGTATTATTATCGAAACACATACAGTTGAAGTCAGAATTATTCGCCCTCCTGTGACATTTCTTTTTCGAATTTTTCCCAAATGATGTTGAACAGATTCAGGAATTTCTCACAGTATTTCCTATAATATTTTTTCTTCTGGAGAAAGTCTTATTTGTTTTATTTCGGCTACAATAAAAGCACTTTTAAATTTTTTTAAAGCCATTTTACGGTCAATATTATTCACCCCCTTAAGCAATATTTGTTTTGGATTGTCTCCAGAACAAACCACTGTTATACAATGACTTGCCTAATTACCCTAACTTTACCCTAATTAACCTAGTTAAGCCTTTAAATGTCACTTTAAGCTAGTATCTTGAAACATATCTTGTAAAATATTATGTGCTGTCATCATGGCATATTCCAGTCTTGCACATAAATAACAATCTTTAACAGTCTCATTACCACCCTCATTACCACCGTCATTGGACACCCTACAGTCTCTTGGACTTATGCTGCGGTCACACTAGAGTTTGAGCATGCGAAATTCTGTTGTACGGTGCTGCTAAAAGGGGCGGGATTAAACAAGATGATTAGACGTTTAAAAAAGCGAGCGATTGGTCCATGTTTTAAATTTCTGTCCAGAGAGGTTCTGTTTTGATCTTCGATTGGTCTCACGCAGTCACGTGATGCGATTTCGCAGGTCAGAGTTCTCCAAACTTGAACATTGCAATGCAAAAACGTGCAAAACTTGTCGCACGAGCTTGCGTTTCCGGTCTGTCGCAATCGCGTGCGTATGAATGGAAGTCTATGGGGAGAAAAGTCCAGTGTGACCGTGGCTTTAAACACATGCATGCTGTGGCCAATCTGATTATACAAGGCCACATGCCAGTTAGGACGGGACCATATTGGTTGAGAGTTACTTACAGTTCAACAGAAATAAGAGTTTTTCAACACATTTCTAATCATAATAGTTGTAATAACTCATTTCTAATAACTGATTTCTTTTCTCTTCGCCATGATGACAGCACATAATATTTGACTAGATATTTACTAGTATTCAGCTTAAAGTGACATTTAAAGGCTTAACTAGGTTAATTATGGTAAAGTTAGGGTAATTAGGCAAGTCATTGTATAACAGTGGTTTGTTCTGGAGACAATCCAAAACTAATATTGCTTAAGGGGGCGAATAATATTGACCTTAAAATGGGTTTAAAACAATTAAGAACTGCTTTTATTTTAGCCGAAATAAAACAAATAAGACTTTCTCCAGAAGAAAAAATATTATAGGAAATACTGTGAGAAATTCCTGAATCTGTTCAACATCATTTGGGAAATATTTGGAAGAATGTCACAGGAGGGTGAATCATTTTGACTATAGCTGTTAAATGTAGAAAACTGACCTCGTCAACATTCTCGAAGGCGTTAATGACGTCATACGGCAGGCAGGACAGCAGGTCGATCACAAACCAGGTCTTGACATAGTTCATCCGGATCAGTTTGGGGTCAGAGATCACCTCTCCCGCCGGCCCAACGAACGTGGTGTGGAAGTTGAGCACAATGTCCACCAGGAAAATGACATCCACAATGCTATCCACCACCAGCCAGGTGACGTTGTTCTGCTTGGTCTTAAAGGACACATTGTAGGGGACCATGATGGCGGTGTAGAAGGTGAGGATGAGGATCACCCAGTCCCAGGTGGTTTTGAAGGTGCAGTAGTGCAGGATGATGTGCGGAGGCGTTTTGGGAGCCTCTTGCTTGTACAGCGGGAGAATGTCTGATCCCAGCTGCAATACCTGACAGATCAGAAGAAGAGGACAGAAGATTATTATTATTATTATGATCCTTCTTGGACCACTCTCTTTTACTGTCTCGCATGGAATCTACAGCTGAAGTCAGAATTATTCGCCCTCCTGTGAATTTTCTTTGTTAAATATTTCCCAAATGATGTTTACCAGATTCAGGAATTTTTCACAGTATTTCCTATAATATTTTTTCTTCTGAAGAAAGTCTTATTTGTTTTATTTCGGCTAGAATAAAAGCAGTTCTTAATTGTTTTAAAGCCATTTTAAGGTCAATATTATTCGCCCCCTTAAGCAATATTTGTTTTGGATTGTCTCCAGAACAAACCACTGTTATACAATGACTTGCCTAATTACCCTAACTTTACCCTAATTAACCTAGTTAAGCCTTTAAATATCACTTTAAGCTGAATACTAGTAAATATCTAGTCAAATATGATGTGCTGTCATCATGGCAAAGAGAAAAGAAATCAGTTATTAGTAGGCCCACACGGAATCTGCGACTGCAGAAATCCGCAGATTTTTAGCCCATCGAGTCTATTTATTTACTTGTGTAAATTTATATTTATTCAGTTTTGAAATTAATTTCAGTAATATTATTGGCTAATATGAAAGTGTTTATTTAATTTATTTACAATACAGTTTGCAAAGTCATATTCTTTGTCTTTTAGTAGATATATTAAATGAGAGACTTGCTTTGTTTACCAAATAAGTGGATCTGGATTTGCATTGTAAACATTAAATAAAAGTTAAAAAGATATTATTTTTCATTTCATATATTAGGTTTTTAGCTATGATATGCTATGATGCCAAAATAATTCTGCATGAATCTGCAGATTTTTTACAAAATTCTCAGCAAAAATAGCAAAAAATGTCCGCAGATTCTGTCTGGCCCTAGTTATTAGAAATGAGTTATTAAAACTATTATGTTTAGAAATGTGTTGAAAAAACTTCTCTCTGTTAAACAGAAATTGGGGGGAAAAATATATACAGGAGGGCGAATAATCCAGACTTCAACTGTACGTTGTTTAAACTATTGTATGTGTGTTTTAAGAAATTTAATTTCTAAAAGTATCCAATAGCTTAGAGTGAGAGCAGAATTTGGAGAACTGAGATACAGGTGGTCATAAAAATGACCTTTTAATAGACACACGTCATTTCACACACTGAAAAGAGACCACAAGAGGAAAATCCACTAATGCTGCGTCTCCTTCCACTTCTCAGTCCCCTTGCTGCTAACACTGTCACATTTATCACTAAATACAATTACTGTGTGTGCCACACAGGTAAATACCATCATCGCTGTATGATTATCCTTCATAAGTTTCCATTTGGTGATCTACTTTAGTTTTCTACTCTAGTTTTGTACTCCACATGCAGAAGCAATGCAATGATTTGGTGAATTCGTCCCAGATTCGAGCAACTGTCTTATGAATCTAATACAGCACTGCACATCAGCTATGTCTACACTTATACTATATAACACCCAGAAACTTTAAGGTGGAAACACATCTGGACATGTCAGCTCCTATACACTCTCATTCTGTGAAAATCACCATTACACAAATGTCCTGTAACATGTCCATAATGTTATGTTAAATAACTTTTTTTTTATGTTCTTAAAATATTCTATGGGGCGTCTGGAATGGGTTGCGGCTGGAAGGGCATCCGCTGCGTAAAACATATGCTGGATAAGTTAGCGGTTCATTCTGCTGTGGCAACACCAGATTAATAAAAGGACTAAGCCAAAAAGAAATGAATGAATGAATGAATATTCTATGGAAGTCCTAAGGAGGCCAATTCAAATGCATTCAAATACTTTCTCTCGTTTCCTCATGATCACGACTTAATTTTCTCGTGATCTCAATATAACAGTTGTTTTCTTGTGATCCTGACATATTAAAAGTTGTAATAAAAAGTAATATTCCAACAACTGCTCCCATTTTGTGCGTAGGTTTTAGATGGCGCAAAATAAGTTGTTGCATGTATGAATTAGATTATGAAGAATGTTTTTGTTTCATGTTTCATTTTGCTTTAATGCGTCCTTTCCGCAGGTTATTTACAATTACTTTAAAAAATGAAAGCTGCAAATAATGCGATATGTGTGTCTAACATCCTAAAGCAAGCAGAAAAAGTAGGCTGCACTGTAAAAAAAAAACCTAATTTTACAGAAAATATCTCTAAATTTTTTACAGTATTTTTTTGTCATATCAAATTATATTCAAAACTCAGTAAAATGACAAATAATCTCTCTAAATTAACAGTTTGACTTTCATTTTAGGTACTTTATCATTAAAGACAAATTACTCTCATTTTTGTTTTTTATACAGGGAAATTACTGTATTATTTATACAGTATTTTTCTGTTATTTTAAATTATATTCAAAACTCTGTAAAAAATACAAACAATATCTGTAAATTAACAGCTTGACTGTTATTTTATGTATTATACAATTAATGACAAATTACAGCAATTTGTCTGTTTTATACAATAAAATCGCCATATTATTTACACAGTGTTTTTTCCAGTTTTTTTAAAGTACATGTAAAATTATGTAAAATTAAAGTAATAAATTGTAATTATTGTGCACCTCGCTAGATTAAGGTGTATGACCATGCTAACATTTTTTTTTTGCAGATTCAAGCTGATTTTTATTTTTTCTTTGATTACCACTAAATTTGAATTATGCTGAAAAAAAAAAACGTTATGAGTGGGTTAACATTAATAAGTAAAGTTTTTCACATACTGGAAATCGCTCAAGTAAAAGTTAGATTTTGCCAACTGCTTTCAATGTCACTAGATGACATCATAAAGGAAAATTCACTGATGTAGATATAAATATCAGTGGGCAAGATGAGAATTTAAACAATTAGGTTTGTCAAATAAGTTGCTATTTGTCCCTAAACTTTTGAAAAAAAAGTTTTAAAAGGTGTGGGGATGTCGCTAAATCTAGCTTCAAATTTGCTAAATTGGCAACACAAGAGTCCCTGGAAGAAAGTCATGGGCAAAATATAAACAAAAGCTGTAAAGGACCTTATCATAAAGTGCAACCTGAGACAGAATGCTACTGCAAACACGTGTCATTTGAGTAACAAATGATAATGCAAGCAATTATTGTTGAATTGACAATTTATTGTTAATGTTAGCAAACAAGTGTTGCAGTAGAGAGAGGACTAAGCCTAAACCAGCAGGTTGTACGACACATGAAGGGGAAAATATAAATTGACAAAATATAAGTTGACATTTTAAGGCATGTGTTTTTAAAGGAAAGACCACTCGTTTGTTAAAATACAAAAGGGTCATCATGGGTCTCATAAAATTAGCTAAAATATTACTGAAATAGCATCACGGTGGCACAGTGGGTAGCACGATCGCCTCACAGCAAGAAGGTCGCTGGTTCGAGCCTCAGCTGGGTCAGTCGGCATTTCTGTGTGGAGTTTGCATGTTCTCCCCGTGTTTGCGTGGGTTTCCTCCGGGTGCTCCGGTTTCCCCCACAAGTCCAAAGACATGTGCTATAGGTGAATTGGGTAAGCTAAAATTGTCCGTAGTGTATGAGTGTGAATGAGTGTGTATGGATGTTTCCCAGTGATGGGTTGCAGCTGGAAGGGCATCCGCTGTGTAAAACACATGCTGGATAAGTTGGCAGTTCATTCTGCTGTGGCGATTGATTAATAAAGGGACTAAGCCGAAAAGAAAATGAATGAATGAATTACTGAAATAAATTTTCTTTTTTTTCCATGACATTGTAATTTATTGAGATGCACCTGTATATATACACAAATCATCTAGTTTTCAAATAAGCCTGATTGACTTGATTTGCTGGATCAGGGGGTTGCACCTAAACCAGGGCTGCCAGTTTAGCAAAACTTGGTCCTGGAGGGCCGGTGTCCAGCTGAGTTTACCTCCAACTTGCCTCAACATACCTGCATGAAAATTTCTAGTATGGCTAGTAAGACTTTGACTGCTTCAGGTGTGTTTAATTAAGTTTGGAGCTAAACTCTGCAAGGCTCCAGCCCTCCAGGAACTGAGTTTGACACACCTGGTTTATATGAAGAGTTGAGATGCAAAAGCCTGTAAGTGCCGTTTGATTTTTTTTTTAAATGAGCACTTTTTTAATCAGTCTCCTGGTTCAGTAAGTTTCTTCTTGAAATATATCAAATGTATTACATATATATATATATATATATATATATATATATATAATACGTTTTATTTCATGCACACTGCAATGAAAACACTCTTTAACCAATTATGATGTGTGTGTGTGTTTTATTTGCTCACAAATAAGATTAAATATATTTGTTTTCTATAATTTTTTTATAGTCATCTTTTCCTACACTAGCAATGTACAGCTTTGAGCATGATTGGTTATTTTGACTGTCATCATGGAATCTGGCCAATGACAACACTGCGCGCCTTCAGGTCAAGTTTGAATAATGTCCATTTGAGTGACTATGCTGCTCCACATCTTCAGACTGCAGCACTACTTCGGTCCGGTTCGGTGGATTTTACATCGTCAACTACACGAATTCTTTTACATAGGACTTCAAAATGTTTATTTTGAATGCATTTGATATGTGGGATGTGAAAGAAGAGCACACACAATTTGGACAGAGTTTTTAATCAACGTTTAACTGACAAACTACAGAAGGTAAGAAGAACTTTTCAATTGCTTCTGCCAAGTTACATCATTATGTAGTGTGTAATAGTGATATTGAAATATACTATTACCAGCTAATGTTACGTAGTGTTGCTAGCATGTGTCAGCTAAGATCAAAATATCTGGAGCTTTGGAAAGAACTGTTTTGTTCATTCATTAAACAGAGCAAATCAAACCGGACTCCCTTGGACTCCATAGCAGAGGACCATATGCAAACCAGGCTTTTGAATCGCGGGACATCAGTTATAAAGAGAATATATTGTAAGGAGCTGGTGGTGAGTACAAATTTACAAGCTCTTTTGCAAATGTCTCTGTTAACAAATGACTACGCCAACGTTAGCTAACGTTGTTGTTGTTGTTTGTTAGTTTGCTTTCATAAATTGGTAATGAAAAGTATCCATCCACACCATCTTCAGTCACGGTGAGTAACGTTATTGTCATGATAGATATCATAGATATCAGTGGTTCTCAACCCCTGGCCCGTCACAAATGCAAATGCGGCCCACGACATAACCACGTAAAAAAAAAATAATAATAATAATAATAAATTTACAATTCCTAAACTTATTAAACAAACTTACATACAATAATTTGGGCAATCGCGTACTGTTTTCCTATATGCGCAGAACTGACGCAATATGAACTGATGCAACTTAGTTAACGCACACAATCACAAGCGCGCACTCTGGCAGATTTCAAACAGTCATCAATTAAATGTCAAAATGGATGTTAAAAATATAAATGATGAATGTTCAGACAAGAAGACACAGCCAAACCGCGGAGCAATCGTCCTCAATAGTAATAGATCGTTCTTAAACGATTTGTTCATTTTGAATGAATCTTTTGTATGACTCGAGAATGATGAGTCCTCTCAGAGAGTGATTCGTTCATTCGCGCATGCGCACATTTGTGCAGGTGAGGTAGAAGATTACTTTTTCGAGTCTTCTATCGGGTTTGAGACGTTCGTTCATCAAGTGAAAGACAAAAGCCAATCATATGCAGTCAGAGCCGGAACAAGATTTGATCAGTTCGTTTCTCGAGTCCTCGGGTTTGAGTCCTCTCTTTCTTTACATGCTGTCACGTGATGAACGAACGACTCAAAAACCAGAAGACTCGAAAGATGAACTAATCATGGCTCCTTTCGCCTCAGACTGTGTGCATTGGTTAAGTTTATATGGAACTGTGAGTGACGTGAATGAACCACTCAAATTTAAAGACCTGTCAGAAGGGCTGAGCTGACATAATCATAGACAAAACAATGAATGATTATTTTCTCTTTCTTATAGCATTTTAGTTATGATTTGTTTGTAGTGTGATCAACATTTGGTGTAGTTGTAGATGAGTTTGAAAGCAACTCTTAACATTTTAATAATATTTAAGGCAAATTGATCGAAATTAAGGAAATGACTCGAAAAAAGATTCGTTCACCTCACTGAACGAGACTCAAAGGTCCGAGTCAGTAGAATGATACGAAATTTCCATAACTAACCTCAATTGCAGAAATGTGGCGAAATATCTTTGGACAAAACCTCAGATTATTAAGCTCAAAGGTGCTTTCCATATTTGGATCCACATACATTTGCGAACGCGCATTTCCTGCAATGACGCCGAATGACACGCATCAGAGGTCACGTTTCCATGCGCGGCTTATAGACTACAACTTAGTCACAACTTCATTGTACTGTTAACTTACTCCTATTTTTACCAAATTGGTCGTCTCCCGACATCATCATGTGTCCCATTAATGGTAAGTAGAGTTACACGTCCTAAAAATAATAGTAATACATCTAATTGTAATAGTTTAGATGCATAATATCTGGTTAGTTTGCGTTGATGACGTCACATTTAACTAATATGCCGCCCGTGAGACTTGAACTTGGATATAGTGCGGCCCACTGAAAAAAAAGGGTTGAGAACCACTGTAATATAGTTAACATGCACACTTTTTGGAAGTTAGTCACCATGTTAATTTTATTTGTTTTCGATAGGAATGACCTTTATGTGTAAAGTCAAACAAGGGACAAACCATGCAAACAAATGCAATGCAACTTTAGACAATATTTATCTATCTTCTTGAGTTTGCAGTCATTGTTCACCCCAAATTAAATGTTATCTTTTCAAAATGAATGTATTTTCAAACCTGTATGACTTAGTTCCCCAGCGGGAGGGGAACTACAATGCTATGTGGAAACTTCCACTATGGGGATTTCGTCAGAAAGCCAATCATTCTGAAGAGTAATTAAACGGGCCAATGAAATGCCAATGAGTTGGCGGTGTCAGCGTGCACAGCTGGCAGCAATCATAATCAGCTTGTGAATAAGAATGCCCGCTGTGCCACACAACCACACCTTTTTCGCTTCAGAAGCCTCATGTGCAGTCTGAAAGAGACGTTTTGCTGTCATCCTCCGACTTTGTTCGAGAGAGAGAGAGTGAGAGAAAGCTGCCGTCTTCTGAGAGGCTGATTTCTCCCGGTTGCAGCGCGAGCAACAACGCGAGCAGCGGTGGTCGAGCTGGGTTTCTCCTGTCCCTGGGCGTTTCGCTGGACCGGTACTTCAAGAGCGGTGCGTATAAATTTAAGCAAATTTCCTAAAAGAGCAACACAGTCGGGCAGCGCGTCTTTTTAAAGACGTCGCTCCGACCGTGCGTTTCTGGATGCGGTGGTTTCCTGTCCACGGATGATGGGCACGAGCACTGTATTGCATGTCTGGGGGACCAGCATGTTAATGCGGTGCTCGCGGGCAGCGCATGCCATCACTGCGATGGCATGTCTGTTGCGCAGCTAAGATCGCGGTTCGCTCTTGCAAAAGGGCGAACCACCCCTGTTGTCCCCCGCAAATAGCGGTTGGCACTCGGGCAGATCTGAGGGTCATAGTGGGGGTCAATCCGCCGCCCTCGGGCTTGCGGACCTCCCATTCCTCAGCGCGCTCCATCCAAGCTTCGAGTGAGAGAAGCGCACCATCCTTCGGGAGGGTCGCCCTCTCACTCGATGACACCGAGGACCAGATGTCCATCGCTGCATCGGAGGGTGGGCTGTCATTTTCCGATGACAATTCGGACCCGCTTCCTCCCTCAGGGGTGGTAAGCGAGGTTCCGGATATGGCATCTGATATGATGGCCTTGCTAACCCGGGCTGCTTCGGCGACGAGGCTGGAGATGGCTTGTCCCCCAGCTTCGTCGCCGGACCGATTAGACGGGTGTTACGTGGAGGATAAGAAGGGGAAACCCTCTAAGCCTCTCGTCCCCTTCTTCCCGGAGGTGCACAGTAAGTTCACGCAGCGCTGAGGGCACCTTTTTTCTGCCCGGTCTGCGTGCGCTCCGCCCTCACCTTCCTCGATGACGGAGCAGCCAGGGGGTACGAGGCAAAACCCCAGGTCGAGTGTGCTAGCGCGGTCAATCTTGCCCGCGTGGTGCCCCTTCCTGGCGTGGTTAGCCTCGGCTCCCGTCCAAAGCGTGTAGGTTGTCTGCGTCCCTCAGGGCCAGAGCCTACACTGCTGCGGGCCAGGCTGCTTCCGTTTTGCTTGCTACGGCTAGTCCAAGCGCTGGCGCAGCGGCACGAGGAAGGTTCCGACCCAGGCTTCATGCACTACGCACTGCAACCGACTTTGCTCTAAAAACACCAGGTCGGCTGCGAGTGCCCTGGGAAGGACGATGACCACACTAGTGGTCCAGGAACGCCACCTCTGGCTAAACCTGGCAGATATGCGTGTCGTTGACAAAGTTCGCTTTCTTAACACACCCATATCCCAGGCTGGCCTGTTCGGCGACACCGGGGTGAGTTCACCCAGGAATTCACTTCGGTGAAAGAGTAGTCAAGTGCGATCGGCGGGCTCAAAAACCGCTCTCCCCGTCGATTCGTCCACTTTGGCTGCTTCTCGCCGAGGGCGCTCGTCTGTGGCTCCAAAATCTGCTCCGCCGCCCTGTCCGTTCAACTGGTTAAGCGGCAGCGTTGAGCACCTCACAGACGATCACCGCCCCCCGCCTCAGGGCGCCGCTAAGTCCAGTACGGACCGCGAAGCGTCCCTGAGACGGGCCACTCGGAGAAAAGGATGTTTGCTCTTTCCCTGCCGGAGGGCCAGGGACACCCATATCATTAACAAAAAGGCCGTATGGCTACTAAATTTTTTAAGAGCAATTTTTTCCTCTCTCTGGGTGTGATAGCCCGAACACTGCCAGTATGGGACGCTATGCCTTCCAGCTCGCAGGATCGGTGCTCTTCGCCACAGGCTCTGTGAGTGCCAGAGGACGGGCTCCTTTCTCTCGCACTCCTAGCCGCCCTGCGGGCTCTTGGGACGAAGTTAAGATTAAACCTCTTAAACTTCCGCTCTTCCTTGGGACGCATGCCTCCCGGGGTGAGCTCTCCCATCCCGTGCTGCCCCACCGCTGGTGCGTCAGTGATTGCACCGATGATGTCACTCGCGTGGGCTCTGCCAGCCTGGTTAGCGCTGCCCAGCCCGTCGCGATGGCTCATTCGGACAATCAGACTCGGCTATGCGATTCAGTTCGCTAAACGGTCCCCCAAGTTCACGGGCGTGTATTACACCAGGTGTCAGCCCTGTGTCCGCCCCTCTCTTGTGCGAGGAGATTGCTGTCCTTCTGGCGAAGGATGCAATCAAGCCGGTCCCTCCAGCCGAGATGAGGTATGGGCTTTTTAGTCTGTACTTCATCGTACCCTAAAAGAGCAGTGGGTTATGACCAATCCTAGTTCTGCGCATTTTGACCCGCTGCCTTACAAGCAGCCGCTCAGAATGCTCATGCAGAAGCACATCCCCCGGTGCGTCCGTCCTCAGGATTGGTCTGCAGCGATAGACCTGAAGGACACGTACATTCATTCTACATTTTCCCACGCCACCGGCTGCGGTTTGCGTGCGAGGGTCGAGCATGATAGTACAAAGTCCTCCCTTTCTGGCTCTCCCTGTCTCCGCGGGTTTTCACGAAGCTCGCGGAGGATGCCCTAATGCCCCTTCGGCTCGCGGGCATCTGCATACTCCATTATCTCGATGACTGGCTTTTTAGCTCACTCGCGGGATCAATTGATTATGTACAGGGACTGGGTGCTCTGGCACCTCGACCTGTTGGGGTTTCGGGTCAACCGAGAAAGGAGTAGGCTCGCCCCCGTGCAGAGCATCTTTTTTCTCGGGTTGGAGCTGGACTTGATCACCATGACGGCGCGCCTCCCTCGAGAGCGCGCTGGGCTGATGCTGACCTGTCTGAGAGAGTTCGACAGGAAAACTGTGGTCCCACTGATATCATTTCAGAGGCTCCTGGGGCATATGGCATCCGTGGCCGCTTCACGCCGCTCGGGCTGTTCCATATGAGACCGCTTCAGCATTGGCTTCCCGATCAGGTCCCTAGACGCGCATGGCACGCGGGCACGCACCGGGTGACTGTCACTCCGCTGTGTCGCCGTGCCCTCAGCCTCTGGACGGACCCTGGGTTTCTACAGGCCTGTGTGCCTCTAGAACAAGTGTCCAGGCATGTCGTCGTTTCGACGGATGCTTCCAGTACGCGCTGGGGGGCCGTGTGTTGCGGGCATGCAGCTGGGGGTCCGTGGAAGGAACCTGGTTGCATTGGCATATTAATTGCCTGGAGCTGTTGGCAGTGTATCTCACGCTGCACTGTTTTTACCGGTGCTAGAGGGGAAACACGTGCTGGTCAGGACGGACAGCACGGCGACGATGGCGTATATCAACCGCACAGGGGGTATCCGCTCTCGCCGCATGTCTCAGCTCGCTCGCCGTCTGCTCCTCCGGAGTCATTCGCGGCGGAATCGCTGCGTGCCATTTTTTTCCCCCGGCGAACTCAACTGTGCAGCCGATGCGCTCTCACGGCAGTTCACGCCCGGGAAAACTGAGACTCCACCCCCGGCTGTCCAGCTGTTATAGGTGCGCTCTGCGCGCTGGCTAACACAGCTGGCCCCTGGGCGTGCGTAAATACGCATTTCTCTCCAGTGAG
>CAIGQV010001262.1:1644-27491 GCA_903798115.1 Danio jaintianensis
AATAATAATAAATCAACAAAACCAACATAAACCACCCCATGGGGGTAAAGGACTGACTAAATAAACACACTGGACTGGACTAAACTGGACTGGCTTGGTGAAACCAAAAGGTAAAACAGCAGGAGGGGAAAAATGTCAGGGAGAGACGATGAACCAACACAAGACAGCAAACACAAGAAGACTAAATAGGGGAGAAATTTACTGGGAGAAATGATGAGGGCAGGTGGGACAATTTAACCGATGAAAGATGGGTGTGGTCAGACTAATAGACACACCAGCACATGGAACACAAAACAAACACAGAACCATGTTCTCGCAAGACGTAAACAAAACAAAGCACGCTGTCACAAGCTCTGTCACACATAACAAGGAAATATCATGACTAGAAGTGACAGAACCCTGACATATATATATATAGAGAGAGAGAGAGAGAGAGAGAGAGAGAAAAAAAAACTTACATTTTCTTTGCATTATCTTTTAACCGATCAAAGCTGATTTCTTCATCCTCATCTTCTCCTGGAAAAAGTATGTTCTTCGGCCTAAAGAATCACATTGTTACTTGTACGTCTATGTTCCACATGTTGCAATACACTGACTGAATATAATCATACATTATAAATAAAGACAACTTACATTCTTGTTCTTCTTTTTGCTTTAATTGGGGAATCCTCCCCATCTGTTGCAAGGTCTGTGTGTTCAACAGCTTCAGGTAGTTTTAATCTTGCCTCACTGTAACTCTCTATAAAGGATTACAATCACTAGCAGTTGTCTGCCCTTTTTATACATTACTTGATTTTATGACTTGATATTAAAGTTAAAAACAGCCAATGTATCCGAAACATCAACACAAAATCTAGTAATACTTACTGGATGTAAATATTATTCTGACCCTGTGTGGAGTCCATCCTTCACCAGGTTGCTCCTTATTTTTTGTGGCTTTTACAATATCCAATTTATTTGGTGGCCACATACATTTATTTTCATTCACCCAATTAGAAGGCACCACTTCTACTTCATTTGTTGTTTCAAAAATCACAATGTGATACATTGTCTAAACAAAAAAAATAACAAGTGTAATTTACTAATTTATGTATCTTAAAAATAGTATGTAGGATCACATTTGAGTAAACAATGTGAGAAGAGTGACTGTTTTTGGGAACTGTAATTGGGCACATGTACCGCAGATACTAAGAGAGCAACAAAATATAAACTACAGATTTACTGGACACATTAACTACTGCATGGTACCAAAAATGTATTATGTACCATGTAAATCAATAGCTGCAGTGTGGTTTCTCTAAATGCAGCAAAGGTATAACAACAAACTTGTCATGAAATGGCAGTCTGACATACTTTTGGACACTCTCCACTATCTGAAAATGTTTCAGAGACATGGACAAGTTAGAAACCATGAAGATGTCTAACTCCCTAGAGTCAAAAGGGTATTCAAAGAATGATTCCTGGCATCTGTATTCCCTACCTACAATATATTCCACTCCTCTATTAACAATAATATTTTCAACCAAAACCAGCCTGTTCTTTATTTTGATGCAGGAATCTCTATTTGTAGTTTTGATAACTGCACCATCCATGGGCAACACTTTAAACTGTTTTACTTCTTCTGGGAAAAATGGTGGTACTGGTCCTTCAGTATGTTCCGATTTATAATCTTTGGATGTCTGTGCGTTAAGATTACAGTTGGAACTGGCTTCATCCATTTCAGACAACCTGCGAATCACTTGCGTCAAAGGATTACGTGGGCCTCTAACTAATTTTTTAAGATGACTCAAGAAATTCTCATATGGAAAAGATGAAAATGAATCCAAATTACCATGAATTTTTACATCTTCACAAAGATGCACCAAACCATGAAAATTGTAAACTAAAAATTCTTGTCCATAAAGCTGACCAAAATGTTCCACAAAAGATATCAAAAGAGAATTGGCCAGATTGTTCATCGTCATGCAATGTTCTGAACTCAGTAATATGTATACACCAATTGACAAAAGCATGAAATTGTTGTAAATTTGAGACTTTAACACACCCTTCAGTACAACAGGTCCAGTGTACAGCAGGAACTGGCGAAATTCTCTGGCCTTCCACCTACATCTTTCAATCAGTGTACGTGGTCTTCTAGTGAACTCAGAAGGAATGTAATCCCTTAAAAAAAGCAGCCTCTCTGAACTCAAGGAAGCCTGACTGCTTGACATACGACAGCGCAGGGGTCCAGGAGGACCCATCCACAAATCCAGCAGACGCCTCATAACCCCTAAGCATACTAAGTGCATATAATCATAAGGGAAGCTACCAATCATGTCAATGTTAAGGTCAGCCAAAGGTGAGTGTTCATGGTGTTCTTTATTTGTATTTTGTCTAAAGCATTCATCAGTTCTACGCCTTGCACTTAAATCAGGGAATGTCATTCGATGTCCTATACGGACACCAGTTTGGTGACACTTGTCACATCCATGATATGCACAGTGTGATTTCACACCTTTGACAAAGGCACGGGCTGGGGTGTCACATACAACAGAGCAGATATTTAAAAAAAACCTCTTTCCTTGAAAAACAAACCCACTGCTCAGTGACTTTAATTCACTCACCAGATGTTGCAAATACTCTGACAAAGACTTTGGTTTAGTGTTGCCACAAAAAAGACCAATTAGCACTGGTTTCTCACTGTACCCCTGCAACATACCAAGAATGGGCCAAAACTGAGTACTACTACTTTTGAACAGTGGTAGACCATCAAAATTCAGCTGTAATTTAAATGAGTGTCTATCTGGAACAACAGACCACACCTTATTCAACAGTCCATTAAATGAGCTTATTATTCCAAAGTAGTGAAACATTCCACCTGCTAAAGTTTCTATTTTGTATGTTATTTTTGTTTTCAGTAATGTTCGCCCATCTTTTGGCAGAGTGGGATGGTGAACTTGTAAAATGCAGAGCAGGGCGGATAATGCAATCAGGGGAATGCTAAACGCAGTGGCCCAGTCAGCAAGAGAGTCCCTTAAGTCATCAATAGTGTCACTGCATGCATCACTGTGATCCATTTCCTCCTCATCAGACACAAACCTATCCTTTGGAATCTGCCCATTCCCTCCATCTCTGCTGCCCTGCAACTCCTCAAACCATATAGAAGTTTCATCACTGAAGCCTTCCGCATAACTTCTTTCAAACTCTTGCCTGCTACACTCAGTATCTATTGACTGTATTAGATCATCAACTTTTTTTAATGCCCGTCTTCTCACATTGCTCCTTTCATTATAACTCCATTTACCCTCCATACCAACAGTCTGTCTTCTAGTCTGTTTTATAGCCCAATCACAGTCCTGTAAGAAAGAGAAAAAAATAGATTAACATTGAATTTGCCTATTCAAATATTCAAGATTTACCAATATAGGATAATACTGTAGCTCTAAAACTGTGTTTTACTAATAATTTTGTGTAATTTTGTTATGAAATGAATTTATGAAATGTTGAGTGCTTTTAGGCCAGAGGTTTCCAGCTTTAAAAACTGTAATTTCAATGTTTTTATCAATCAATTTTTATCCACATTTAAATATTTTATATTTCATTATTTTATCCATAATTCCCTTAAATTTTATAGGATAATACTAGCAAATTGTGTGGTTTTTCTCCCTGTTCAGTTTTGACGTACGTAGCCAATTGTTCATGGAAATCCTAGATGTGACCTCTAAACATTACAAAGGTTGAGAATTATTGTTTTTAGACAACAATGAAATTCACATGATCCATATCATTCGTTCAGTGTCTTAAAAATAACTTTTCAGTAATTTTAATAGTACAATTATTTTTCGCTCGATCACCTACAAATATGGCACATATGAGATGTCTAGCAGGACATGAAAGAACTAAGCAGGCTTCTGTGATCACAAAAAAAGAAAACATGATGGAGCGGGTCCTTTTTATGTTAAACAACAATTAATCCAGATTTGATTCTACATGACTGATGCAAAATGCTAACAAAATATACTTTTTATTGTTTTATTTATTTACTTATTTATGTGTACAAACAGGGTTTAATACCTTTTCATTTCAAATCTAAAACAACTGAATCACTTTTCACTTTATGATTCAATCACTTTTGCTTATTTCTCTGTGATCTGTAACCCCGGCTCTTCACTTTCGTCCGCGAAAGGGCGGCATGAACAACGTTGGCGGCACGACCGTCGTTTGCCTAAAGCGCCAGTTAAGCTTGCGCCGGTGTTGATTGCGCTTCGGACATCCCAGACTGGTCTATCATACACGGGTCGCGCCAGTTTACTCGCGTTCTCAAGTTCAAGGCGGCAGTGAAGCAGCTACCGTAACGTTAAAAGTAAAAGTTCACTTCAATAAAGAACAAAGTGGCACCCGAGTTTGAATTGAGTTATAAAAAAAAGCGCCAAAAACAGCTTGTTATTCTACAGTTTAAACACTTATCTCAGTATGCGACCCATTTTGCACTTTGTTTTCAGGCTAGCGGTAGGGATTAATAAAAACACTGCAGTAAGAGTGTAATCTTAATCTGTTTCGGCAAATCTGTTTCGAATGATAACTTATTTTGCATAGATGCAGTACCTATGTAAGCTATTACATACAACATTGGGTCGTAGACCTACAAGATAAATTCACTTACCCGAACAGTAGTTGTCTGACAGACGTCTTCTCTCTTTAGCTGGAAAAGACAAATTTCAACCGACGTTGTATCACGTGAACCTCATTCACCAACCAGAAAAGCTGCTGTTACCGTGGAGATCGCGCCAACAATTGACCATCTAATTAACTTTACATATTTTCAAATAATTTTTAAAAAGTAGATTAACTATTCTGGTCAAGTTTTTAACATGATTTTTTGCTGCTTCAACTAAATTGTATGAAAAACGTTTTACATGTTAATTAGTTTTTATTATTATTATTATTACATGTTTAAAATCTAATTAAAATAAATAAATAAATAAACAATATTTGGTAACGCACGTATGCACATTTAAAATGCATATTTGTTCAGGTCAAATTTATTTTTTATTATGTAATTTTGTGACCATTTCTGAAAAATGAAAGCAACCACTGTCAGCCCAGATCCGGCCCACATCTTACCCACATGTAGTTCATGTGTCAGGTATATTTCTAATTTTTTTAACCTATTGTTTTTTTTTCACTCATATATAAATCGATTAATATTATATATTATTTTTGTTATTGATACTATTATTATTATTATTAATTCTTACAATCATGTTTCAAAGAGGCCTCACGGTGGCGCAGTGGGTAGCACAATCGCCTCACAGCAAGAAGGTCGCTGGTTCGAGCCTCGGCTGGGTCAGTTGGCATTTCTGTGTGGAGTTTGCATGTTCTCCCCGTGTTGGCGTGGGTTTCCTCCGGGTGCTCCGGTTTCCCCCACAAGTCCAAAGACATGCGCTATAGGTGAATTGGGTAAGCTAAATTGTCCGTAGTGTATGAGTGTGAATGAGTGTGTGTGGGTGTTTCCCAGTGATGGGTTGCGGCTGGAAGGGCATCCGCTGCGTAAAACATATGCTGGATAAGTTGGCGGTTCATTCCGCTGTGGCGACCCCAGATTAATAAAGGGACTAAGCCGAAAAGAAAATGAATGAATGTTTCAAAGAGAGAGAGAGAGAGAGAGAGAATAAGAATCTTGCCTGGATATTGTAGACCTTGTGGATATCGCTACACTGATCTGGGCCACACACCTCCCATCCACAATTGGCCCAAATGTAGTTTGCTGTCATGCATGCAGTGCCTTCATTGCCATGCATGGCCCACATTCGGCTGACATTATGCATGCCAGTGCCGGTAACACGCCAGCAGTGCCATAATGACGCCACATTTGGGCCAAGTCCGTTTGCTATGTGGGATGTGGTATAGGTGAATTGGGTAAGCTAAAATTGTCCATAGTGTATGTGTGTGAAGGAGTGTGTATGAATGTTTCCCAGTGATGGGTTGCAGCTGGAAGGGCATCCGCTGCGTAAAACATATGCTGGATAAGTTGGCGGTTCATCCCGCTGTGGCGACCCCAGATTAATAAAGGGACTAAGCCGAAAAGAAAATGAATGAATGAATGTCTCATTTAACTTTAACTCTGCTGCTGAGTAACTTTTACTCAATTTAGAGAGGGACCCAATATTCTCTGAATTGAGTCAATTTTACTCTGAGGATTTTGCTGTGCGATGATTCTATTTTCCATATAAAACTTCACATTTCCCAAGAAAACTATGGTGCATGCTTCTTCGTTCTATGAAAACCCTCATTATTAAACTTTTCCTTGATATGCCGGGATAGCCTCCGACATACAAAGAGCAAATTGCTTTAAACAAAGAACATCCTGTTTGTTTACATATTAGTCTATTTCGATTGTTCGTTTAGACTTCTTAAGACGCGCCTTCGTGCAGACGCTCGAATATGATTGGTTGGTTTAGGTTTAGGTTGCGCCTTCTTGCTGAAAGTCTATTCTGATTGGACGTCGACAGCTCTAAGTGACGTCATTGCACGGAATGCCCTTTCATCGTCGCAGTTCGGCGCTGGACTCCGCATCTTATTAGTAACCAGGGAAATTCCTCTGTTTTCTGTGCTGTCTACAGTGTCAGAGCACAAATCTGATCTATTTTTGTAAAACTTAATTCAAGGTGTTTTTTTTATAACACCGGTGGCTTAGGCTTAATATCGTATTTGCTTACCGCATGTGTTTTTAATTCAGTACTTTATTGTAAGGAAGGAATCGGTGGCTTGTTGCTCTTTGTTCTGTATTGGGATCTGTTGAGCTCTTTGTTGGAGGGCAAGCATGGGAGCGCAATCCTCAAAAACAGCTGGGAAAGAAGGAACAGCTGTCGAAAACCCCGGAGAGGCTGCAGTTTCACCCTCCAAAGCCAACGGACAGGTATCGGCCAGTTATTATGAAAATGATTTCTGCATCGTGTTCATTACGCGACTGAATCCTCACGCAGAGTGCTGACGGAGGCTCAACAGCCACGCAAATTAAGCGCAACAAAAAGGCTTTCTCATTATTTTTACGACGTGTTGTATTTAACTTTAGTTAGAATTGTACCGTGTTTTAATGTTATTTGAACGTTTCGTGCGTGCTGCTTTAGAAATTCGATTTAGAGCTTGTTTATTCGGTCAAAAACATTAGTTAGTTTTGAAGAGAGAGAGAGAGAGAGCTTAAATTGAAAGCGCTGAACTAACGGGGAACTGCCGTTGTACGGTATATTTATTGACGGTATTCGTGTTATTTTGTTTCTTTAATTATTTAGCAAGGGTAGTGGGGGTGCTTGTTATAGAGGAACAATGGCACGCCACGCCTTTAGTCACAGATGCTCGATACGCCTCAGGATCACAATGGGAGTCTTCAACCGACAGAAACCACGAACGAGCAAGTAAAGCGGTTGCAATGACTAGAGCTTTATATGTACCTTGATTGCTGCACAGTCAGTGTTTTGTGCAGGTTTGGCTGGCGGGGTGAGGATCAATCGCGTGTCAGTTCGTATCGAAACGTAAAACTTGAAAGTCCATCTGGCGGTCGTGGCAGTATGCGTTATAGGCATAAATAACTCGCATATCAGGCCCGTAGGCAGGGGGGGTTCGGGTGCTAAACCAACGTTACCTCAATCGAAAGACCCACTCCCCACTGCCAAAGGTCCAGAATTTGTCCCAAACATGAGCTCATTTGTGTTCGCCTCACAGCAAGAAGGTCGCTGGTTCGAGCCTCGGCTGGGTCAGTTGGCGTTTCTGTGTGGAGTTTGCATGTTCTCCCCGTGTTCGCGGGGGTTTCCTCCGGGTGCTCCGGTTTCCCCCACAAGTCCAAAGACATGCGCTATAGGTGAATTGGGTAAGCTAAAATTGTCCGTAGTGTATGCGTGTGAATGAGTGTGTATGGATGTTTCCCAGAGATGGGTTGCAGCTGGAAGGGCATCCGCTGCGTAGAACATATGCTGGATAAGTTGGCGGTTCATTCCGCTGTGGCGACCCCAGATTAATAAAGGGACTAAGCCGAAAAGAAAATGAATGAATGAACCCATCAAAGGCTTTAAGACCATGCGGAATCTGACGTAAGTGAAGTCATCTTTCGCTACTGTATTGGTGTTAAACATAGATATATACATGATAGATATATCTATGGTTGTTAAATAGAGAAAACAATTTACAAGGAGCTTAAATTCTAAATCTTGGACCTTATTCTTGAAAGAAAAAAATGACCAAATTTTAATACTAATTAGGCTGTTGTTGTTATCCATGAAATTTTAAATGTACTTTTTACAAGAGAGGCTAGAAAAATTGTCAAGCTCTACATTATTATTATTATTATTATGTTTTAATTGTTCAATATTCAAATGGCCAAATTCTGACTGAGAAAAGTTGAATGTCCTGCTCGGTTTGTTATTTGCCTTATGACAATAGGTTACAGTTTTTAATTAAAAACTTTAATTTATTTCATAACGCTATAAATGATGAAATAAAACACTTTATTTCATTGGTTTCCCCTAATGATATATGATGTAAAACATTTCTATTTTTAAAATAAGTTTTATTTTTTCCTCATATTTCTTTATTCTGCATCTTTAGGAAATATTTTTAGTACATCAAAAAGTCTGGTTATGATGACCATCCGACAAGCTAATCCAGCTTAAAATAGTGCTTAAAATGTCACTAAATGCAGTATTTAAACCTCATAATTAAATAGAAAAAGGAAGGAATAACTGCACACTGGTCCACTTTTTGAGAAAGAAGAACCAGCCCTTTCACCAGGCTGGCTATGGGCCTGATATAAACTGTGTAACATAGTATAACACTAAACGATTACTTTTCATTTTTAGGTAATTGAATTTTTGTTGCTTATAATATAATTGCTTAAATGCTGTACATAAATTCAAAAGTTCTGTATAAATCAATTCAGAGAAGCAGAGTGATTGTATTGATCTTTTTTGTTTTCAAAATATATTTAGCAGAATAATTGCTAAATAATTTGCATTTATCAAGACAATTGCAAATGGTTAAGAGAGAAAAATGAACTGAGAAATTAGTTCGTGACAATATATGGTATAAATTCAGAGAACCACACATTGTTAAAAAAAATCCTGTGTTTTAGCTGTGGTTGCCAGGATTTTTCTGTCAAAAATACGGAACTTTTACAGAACTGTTTAAATTTACGGAAAATAACCGTATTTCATTAACTGATACAATGTTCAGTTAACAAAAATGTAGCTTTGTTCACAAAAACGTAAAGTCATTAAATGCATTAACGTGTTCATGCGATTGCAATCAGCAAACAGATTTTCACTGCATCAGTAACTACACAGTTACATTTAAACAAAAGAAGATGCAGCATAACATCAGATGCTCTTTGTTCATCTTAGACTTGAACACAGACGCTACTATCCTGCACAATGGTGACACAAAAAAGGTTTTACAGTATTTTGCAGTTTTTTTTCTCTTGATTTTACGGGAAAATACCGGCAGCTGTGGTTGCCAGTAATCTACTGTTTTTAACATTTTACATTCGTAATTTCAATTTACGCAATATTCCCGTTAAAAATACATTCCACAGTGTGAATTTTTCATCAAACACATTTAACCCCTTAAATCCCAGAGCAAAATCCTCACTAGTGTCCTCACTACAGAGGGTGGAACACTAAGGCAGTGATGAAGTTAATGTGATAATTGTCTAATTAAAGGAAGATTGATAATGATTGATGAACAACTGTTAACAAGCAGAATCACCAAAGTAAAGAAAAACAAGACCAAATAATACAAATTGCCGCCAAACCAAAGATGAAATCAACTGAAAATAAAACTCTAAATAAAAATAAATTACACAATAAAAAAAAGTATTTCTCAAGATCTCAGCAGAGGATCATTAAACAGCTCCACAAACATCAGGAGCTTCACTTATTACTGACCTTTGACTTTATTTCTATTACAGATTAACTATGACATCCGAACCACCCTCACCTGCTTGTGTACTCATTAAACATATGGTTAGTTATGTGTGAGGAATTAATAATATACATAAAACAACTGGAGCTTCAACAATTAAAGACTGTTTAACAGGCCTAAATACACCATTCACAATGAAAATATTTGATTGCCGGCAATACTCAAACACACACAGAAATCAACAATTAGTCTTTGAATCTCAACATTGGTGACAATCAAAAAATAAAAATAAATTAAAAATCAACCCAGAACAATACAAAGCAATCTACTGAAATATTACCCCTCAGAACATAAGATAAAGGCAAAGAAAGAAATAGTAAGAACTTTAAGCTGCATAATTTATTCACACGGCAATGCATGCTGGGAGTTTTGTACTATGCTGGCACCCAGCATGCATTGCGGCGTCAACGAATTATGCAGCTTTTTTTTCTTTTTAGCAACCATGGTTGAGGTTCATATCCTGATTCTTGATGTCTGTGTGTCTTAATAACATTGCTGGAGCTCTCACGGTTTTGTGCATGAAAATCTAATTATTAACTAGGAGTTTTTGTTAATTCCTCCATAATTGTTTGTTTACCGTTTATGGGAAGCCTGCTGTATTGTCCCAAATAACATCACATGAAAAAGACAAAATAATTACAATTGTTTTTATAACTTAACTTATAAAATACTAGTAATTATAACTGTAACAGTTAAGTACATAAAGCTTCTCATTGCCATTCTTGACATAACTGATGAGTTTCAGAAACAGTTATAACAACCAGAGAAACATTAAAGCAAAAGAGTAACGGATCAAGAGCCCAACTAAAGCAGCCTCTGATCTCCACGATGGTGAGGTCAAATGAAAGATTTTCAATAAAACGTATAAACCTCTCTTAATTATTAAATATTTTTACAGAAATGAAGTCAGACTGTGATCAGTGAAGCTGGTAATGCTGTTTGTGGAGTTGTTTAATCCTCTGTTTTAATTCAGTTGGTTTGGTGTGAGGCTGCTGCTGTATAGTTTTATTTCTTGTTCTTTCCTTCAGTGATTGTGCTTGTTAACAGCAGGTGTTCATCACTGTCTGAATTCACTCATTTGTGGTCATTTACTCTGTCTAGTGGACTAAACTAATCAACTGATTTAGGGACTAGTGAATGAGGGTGTATGGTGAGATTTCAGACACTTTCCCGAAAACAAAGGTTAGATCTGTTATAGTTATTTTCCGTATTTTGTACAGAAATTAACTGTTAATCATTTAACAGGTTTTTCACTGTAGATTGTACAGACTTTTACTGTTAAAATTACGGACATTTTTTACAGTGTAGAGATAATGGTAATTGCTAATGCTTGGTTGTGTAATGATGGTGTGTGCTTTGCTTTAGGAAAATGGCCACCTGAAAGTGAATGGCGACGCATCTCCAGCAGCTGCTGAGCAGAAAGAAGAGGTCCAGACCAACGGCACTGCAACAGCAGAGGATGGAGAGAAGGACGAGGAAGCTCCTGCTGAAAAGGAGGCCACAGATGGAGACAAGGCAAACACAGAAGTGATTGCACCAACTGAAGAGGAGGCTGCGAAAGCTGAGGATGGAGCGATTCCTTCAACAAGCAACGAGACCCCTAAGAAGAAGAAGAAGCGCTTTTCTTTTAAGAAATCTTTCAAACTGAGTGGCTTCTCTTTTAAGAAAACCAAGAAGGAGACGGGAGATAACAGCGAGGAGGCAGTAGCGGCAGGCAGCGATGAAGCCAAGACTGATGGAGCTGTTAAAGGTGTGTCAGAAGAGAAGGCCCAAACCACAGAGGAGGCAGCCAAACCAGTAGAGGAGACCAAGGCTACAAGTCCTGCTGCCGAGGAGTCAAAAATGGAGGAGAAAGCAGCTGAGCCAGCAGTGGTGACAGAGCCCAGTCCTTCTCAGAATGAAGCAGCCGCAGCAGAAGAATCTGCTCCCTCTGTACAAGAAGCAGAAAGCAGTCCAGAGGCCCAAGAAGAAGCTCCCACAGAGTAATTTTGTGCAGAAGAAAAGAACAGAGAGGCAATGAAAGAATGGAAAATCAAAGAATATTTCCCTGTTGTACAGTGGAGTGGTGCCAGGGTATGAAATATTGGAGAACTTGTCTGTAACAAGGTTTTTTTTTGTATAGCAATTTCTATAAATCTCACTTTGCCCATGTGGTGTTTCATAGAGCTGTAAATTGGGTGGCGAAGTTGAAAAAGACAGAAAAAATTCTGTTTATCTGCCCTATATTTTTAAATTTTTTGAAACAGTATTAACTGGATTTGTTTTTATTTTTGCAGTTTTATACAAACAAAACAGTGCGAACTTGTTAAAAATGTATGGACGTGGCCAAAACCACTGACAAGTAGTTTAAAATAGAATGATCATGAAATCATGCACTACAATTAACAACAGTAAATGATTTTTTAACAAAATATATAAAAATTAAAAGATACTGGGAACCCTTTTTTATTTTATTTTATTTTTTTAGCTGTAACGGTCAATAATTTCAGTAGGAAAACAATTTACACATGCTTTGTAGTGGTTCTATGAGCTTATAACAGTATGTATAAAAGGGGGTGTTTAAATGTGTTATGTAAATATCTTGATCTCAAAAAGCACATGCAGCTCTTTTGGATTTGTACACCATTTTCAGAGCATTGAAGCATTTTTTAAATCTCAAACCAAGCTGTGACGCATGTTTTGGATCTTGTTTATATTGTAATTTGATTTAGTTACAGCAGATAATCCTTTTTCACAGGTTGTTCGACAAAATTTGCGAAAAGATCAGATGCAGTTTCATCTGGTCTCTTTCTTTTGTAAATATTGGAGAAGCGTTTACATTTGAGTTTGAATGTAACCTTGCTTACATAATTACTATGAAATTTCGCTGCTGAAGGTGTTCAACATTTTTATGAGCACACTAAAAGCAAAATAAATGTGAATACAATTTGATTTGTTTTGTCTCCTTTTTTTAACCAGTCATGAAAAAAACAAGTAACTATTAGGGCAACACGGTGGCTCAGTGGTTAGCACTGTTACCTCACAGCAAGAAAGTCGCTGGTTCAAGTTGGGTCAGTTGGCAGTTATGTGTGGAGTTTGCACACGTGTTGGCGTGGGTTTCCTCTGGGTGCTCCGGTTTCCCCCACAGTCCAAAGACATGCGCTATAGGTGAATTTAATAAACTAAATTGGCCGTAGTGTATGGGTGTTTCCCAGTACTGGGAGGGCATCCGCTGTGTAAAACATATGCTGGATGAGTTGGCAGTTCATTCCGCTGTGGCAACCCTTAATGAATAAAGGGACTAAGCTGAAGGAAAATGAATGAATGAACATAACTATTAATTAGTGCAAGTAACATTTAAGGTGGTGGTATGTTTTGTAATTGTAATTTTGTGTACAAAGACCACCCAATTAAAGAGATAATCCACCCAAAAATGAAATATTACTCAACATTTACTCACTCTCAAGCTGTTCTTAACTTTTATTAATTTATTTTTTTCTGTTGAGCCCGAAACTGATATTCTGAATCACGTTCACAACCAGTAGCCAGAGTCTTTTTCTGAGTTCATCAATTTGTTGGATTGGGTGAAATATGCTTAACCACGCCCCTCTGACACTTGGTTTTGCTGCAAGTGAAAGATGAGAGGAGCATAAAAATAAAACCTTATTCTGTTTCAGTTGGATATACATCATCATAACGAAAGACAATCCTGCAGCAACTTCCTGTTTACACAGACTTTAAAAGGATTGTTCACCTAAAATGAAAATTGAATTTCTATTTACTCTCATTCTCTCAAGTGGTTGCAGACCTTTATGAGTTTCTTGATTCTGTTGAACACAAAAAAAGATATTTTTAAAGAAAGCTGAAAACCTGTAACCAGGGGCTAAAATGAACACTCACCAAGTGCCAAATGAAATAAAACCTAGACGTTGGCAAATATTTATAGCAATGTAAGTCACAAGTTGGTGGGTAAATTTTTTATGAATTACAATGCAAAGTAGTTCTGTCATGACCACTCTTGGGATTTAATATGGTAATGAATATGTACATGGCAATGTTAATGTGTTTGGTCTTGGTGGCATTGATCTGCTACGCTGCTGCTGCTTTGATTATTAAAGGTGCTGTATGTAAGTTTTTGACTCTTCTAAAGCATAAAAATACCATAATATGTTTGCAGCTATTTAAGAAACATGTCAAGTGAACATTCTTGATATCTGAAAAACAATACTGAAGTCAGTTATTATGCTTTGAAAATGTCTGTTACGTGCCGGAACGGCTGTCTTTGTTTTGGTTCTTTTAACTCGCCCACTGCCACTATAGCCAATTAAGCATGCGTCCGTGACTGAAATGTGACCTCCGGTGGAAAGTAGCAGACTCAAGAGTTCCACATGAGGTGGTTATTAATTAGCAAATAATCTAAATATCACCTCTGTAAACATTAGGTGAGCAGGTTACATTGTAACCCCGTGTCCTAACAGCATGTTACGTGACGAGATTTGCAGTGATAAGCAATTTGGCTGTTTGCACCAGACGAAGCATGACAAATTTAAATACAGCCATTCAGAAGCACAGAATATGCACTCACGGTGGTAAGGTTTATAATCTAATTAATACATATTAAAGGTGCAGTAGGTGATCTGCCAAAATGCTAACGAGTTAGCATAATATCTTTGAAACACAGTCCCTCCCCTGGCGTCCAAAGCCACTCCTCCTGAAACACGAGCGCCCGCACCTTAAAGATGACAACAGACAACTCACTAGTTCCTGAAAATATTCCTTCTATCATGTGCCGTTGTTTTTATATAGAACATGATTTAAATCAGCCTTTAGGCTCGATCGTCAGACTCGCTCCTTTTGGTCCTCAATCTGGCAACCTGCGCTTGCATTTGTTTTGATCCAAGAATGCAATACCTAGTTCAACCACTGGGTGTCAAACTTACATACTGCACCTTTAAGACCTACAAGACTTACAATAGAGGAGGCATTCAGCGATTCAACAGGATGAGATAATACACATAAGACGTGCTAGTTATACAAAGGAACTTGTTTGTGCTCAGAGAAGTTAGTGCTAGAGTAAGAGTGCTTGAGTTTTGTTTTTGTTGTTGTTTCGACAGGTGGTTTGTCAAGCCCACTCATCTGTGTGAAGCACACTTCATAAATGCACAGTGTTTGTGTTGGTTAGTGTGTCAGTGAGACGAATGAGTGTGTTTTCTACAGGGGGTTTGTTAAGCCCACTCACCTGTGTGAGGCACACTCAGAATTTATAGTATTTTGGGTTGGGGTCTTGGTATTATTCATCAGGGTTCAGGTGCTCTCAGAAAAGATGGGTTTTTAGTTGTCGTTTGAAGGATACCAGTGAACCTGCAGTCCGTGTTGGAATGGTAAGATCATTCCACCAGCGTGGAACATTGAATAAAAAGGTTTTGAAAAGTGACTTATAGCCTTTCTGCGATGGTACAACAAGATGGTGCTCACTCCCCGTTTGAGGCCCCTTGAGGGGATGTAGACCTTTTGGAGCAGGTGGAGGTAAGAGGGTGCAGTTCCAGTAGCTGTTCTGTAGATGCCGTCTGAGAATGTAACGCTGCTGCTGTAAACATAATATATACCATTTCAATGTGGTGATGTCATTGGCCCATGAACATTTCCTGCTTGTTGTCAAACTATTTCATAACTGTAAAAGGAGGGAATTTAATAATAACTCAACATTAAAGCAGCTATCATAGCATTATTTATCAGTACGTCGACCGTTACGTTAGGACCATTGTTATTGTTTACATCCCTCAAAATGGCCTATATGTAACCCCATAGCAGATCTAAACACAGGTGGAGCTGAGGTGGAGGAGGGTCGCCAAAAACACGCTGCAGCATAAGAGTGTAGAATGACACTGTGCATTTAAAGTAATTAGTGCATTAAAGCTCATTGGCTGCCAAGTCGACCGCAACTAATCTCCTGTGCCATTTAGTTAATGCCGCAGGGGCAGATGAGGTGACCTATCAGCCTGCACGCGCATAGAGTTTCATGGCAGAAATTGTACTGAGAACTACAATCAGTTTATAATGTTCACACTGCAGGCAAATGTGGCCCAAATCTGAATTATTTTGCCCACACGTGATCTGATTTTGTCATGACAATGTGAAAAGCCCAAAATTTACCCCAAGAAACTTAAGGTTGTTTATTTTATTATTTTGATGAACAACAACTGGCGCTCATTAACTAATCATTAACCTTTAGCCAAAAATACACCACTCAGTTAGATTAAACATATGTACCACCACAATAAAATTCCACATACATTATGAATAAAACTTGCACTTTCCCTGGCTGTGTGTTCATTAGATAATTCACATGTAGCGCATCTGATAAAACACAAGTGTTAAAGTGCAAATATGAAGAGATCAAATTCCAGTTATTTAAAAGGAAAGTGTTCCCAGTGATGGGTTGCGGCTGGAAGGGCATCCGCTGCGTAAAACATATGCTGTATAAGTTGGCGGGTCATTTTGCTGTGGCACCCCCAGATTAATTAAGGGACTAAGCCAAAAAGAACATGAATGAATGAATGAATAAAAGGAAAGTAATGTCCCAGGACGGCGACGACAAATCTTAACAGAAGAGTACATAGGCTACTTGTGGTTTTCATGCTTTTAGGACAGGGGTTTTCAAAGTGTGGTGTGCATCTGTCCGGGATGAGATATTTTATGTTAAGCTCTTCTGTAAATATATCCCATATATCCCTACAACTTTTTTATTGATAATGCATATTAGAGCAGTTAAATAGATGGAGAAAAAGCGGTACATGTATGAATGAACTGACCGCCATTTTCAGAGAGCGACTGCACGGAGAGTAGCCTATTTCCCAAGCAACACACGAGGGCTGAAATCAGTTCACTTTCGCAGCATATTGCTAAGTCAAAATGCCTTCTTAAAGTTTATACTCGAAACACTGTTTTGTCAAAATGAATGTGAACAATTTGAGAGACATTATCCATGCATAAGACCCTTGTTTAATAGAGAAATAGAAAAAATGTATTTAAACTACAAGCACCAAAATTGAATCTGTTGTGTTCTAAACATTTTTCTAAATAACATCTTAATCAGGTTTGTAACAACATGAATGAGCAATACTCAACTTTTCACTTAAGTTTAGATAAATTCCAGGCAAAGGGTCATTTGTTTTGGGTATTTCATTTTTAAAACATGAAACCAAAGTGAAGCTCATGGCCACAATGTGATGTAATCATTAACCATTTGTTTTGATCAACAGCAATCTTGAATGGTCCATGATGAGACGTGTGAAGAAGTGGGCTTGGCTATCTCATTTACAGTATTTACTTAAAGAAACATGAATGAAGGTGAGCAGATAAGGATTCACAAATTAATCCTAGTCATTCATTCATTCATTTTCCTCCGGCTTAGTCCCTTTGTTTATCAGGGGTCGCCACAGCAGAATGCACCACCAACTTATCCAGCATATGTTTTACACAGCGGATGCCCTTCCAGTCACAACCCAGTACTGGGAAACATCCATGCACTCTCACGTTCACACTCATACACTACGGCCAATTTAGCTTATTCAATTCACCTATACTGCATGTCTTTGGACTGTGGGGGAAACCGGAGCACCTGGAGGAAACCCACGCAAACACGGGGAGAACATGCAAACTTCCACACAGAAATGCCAACTGACCCATCCAGGGCTCGAAACAGCAACCTTCTTGCTGTGAGGCAACAGTGCTAACCACTGAACCACCGCACCGCCCTTAATCCTAGTCATTCATTCATTTTCTTTTCGGCTTAGACCCTTTATTAATCTGAGGTCGCCACAGCGGAATGAACTGCCAACTTATCCAGCATATGTTTTATGCAGCGGATGCCCTTCCAGCTGCAGCCCAACACTGGGAAACACCCATACACTCTCGCATTCACACACACATTACGGACAATTTAGCTTACCCAATTCACCTATAGCGCATGTCTTTGGACTTGTGGGGGAAACCGGAGCACCCGGAGGAAACCTACGCAAACACAGGGAGAACATGCAAACTCCACACAGAAATGCCACTGACTCAGCCAGGGCTCGAACCAGTGACCTTCTTGCTGTGAGGTGACAGTGCTAACCACTGAGCCACCGCACTGCCCTTAATCCTAGTCAATAATCTTATATTTTCTTCTGATGTACATATTTACCTTAAATGACCCTGTATGAGGTGTACACTTTTTATACACAAACACTTATTTAACAACATATTTTACATGCTAATTTGCACATAAGAGCTGCCATATAACGTTGTATATAGTAATATTCCTGTACATACACTTGTCAATTTGTATATTTGCATTCACTATTACTTTTATTTTTAAAATATATTTATTATCTGTTTTTTGTCCTGTCTCTGTAATTCTGTTGCACTGTAGAAGCTCTGTCACAAATTCCTCGTATGTGTGAACATACCTGGCAATAAAGCTCTTTCTGATTCTGATGAGTTTGTATCTACTTTCATGTAATAAGCAATAATACATGAGCAACAAATACAGAATCACATAAGGGCTGCTTGTCATATTTACCAAGAGTGTATATTTTTTTTAAACAGTTAAAAAAAACTAGAAGGTAAGTGTTACTATTATCATCATCTGGCAATCCCTCAGGGTCAAGGATGATGGTCTTCATTTCTAATACTCAGTCTTCCTGGTGAGTCTGCAGGTGACTGATGAGTCTGATTTTGGCTCTGAAGGTACGGTTGCAATGGATACATGTTGTTCCTCGGGGGAGTGCTGCCCAAGGTTGTTGCTGTTTGTGTTGATCTTTTTTTGTTGGATCCTGTAATTCGTTTACACTCGAACTTTGCTGTGCCTTCTCTGATGGTGGTTCTCCACAGTGGTCGGTTCCTCACTGTCTTCTGCCAGTTGCAGATGTCAATTTCACATTTCTTCAGATTTGCTCCAAGGACATCTTTGAAATATTTCTTTGGGGCACCTCTTGTACGTTTGCCCTCTCACAAAAAAGCTGCTTAGGGAGATGATCATCAGACATTTGCATTAGGTGACCGCTCCACCTCAACTGGTTTTTGATGATACAAGCTTCAGTGCTGGGCAGCCTTGCCTCCTGTAGTACAATTGCTGAAGGACTTTGTATTGTTTGACAAAGATGCCTGCGAGTGGGTTTGTTTAACATGTACTTGATGCGCACTCAAGAAAAAACACTTCACTTGACAGGGCATCAGCTAGATCCAATGGCAAGGCGAGCCAAGACAATTGGTGTTGATGTCCTGCTGCAGCCTTCATCTGCCTTGACAGCCGTTCAGTCCCTTACTTGATTTCTTCCACCTGGTCTGCCGTCGAGGACTTGGGGTTTTGGGCTGGATTGCTCTTCGTCTGGAGCATGGTTGTGAGACAATGTTGATATCTTATAGCATCATACTATGGAACAATTGAATTACTATTATTATTATATATTTTTTTTTATTAACAACAACAAAAAATAAATGATGTTTATCTTAAAACGACAAACAGAATACAAACCCATAATGAGAATGCAAAGGGTGCACAGTATGCTTTATCCAGCAGCAATTAAGTCCTGTAATTGGAGGACAGAAGAAAAACACTTTGAATGTCATGATTAATTTTCAAACAGAGAGAAAAATACAGCAACAACTAAGGTACAAAGAGAAACGAAGAGTCTCTGTTATAGAAGGGAATTTTAAAAAAAGTTACAAACAGTGTCAGAAAAAAATAAAATGCTTAAACATACATATCGTATGCAAAAGGATAACAACATCAGAAGTGGGGCTACTGGAAAAATAGGTTGATTATTACGATGCGTTAGACAGAGGTTTAGGATGCCGCCCAACCATGTGAAATGAAGGTGTGCTTGACTCCTTTCTGTCATTTTCACAGCTTTCGGAATCACAGGGGTCCCTCCAATTGTCTAATTTTCCCTCCAAATAAAATTTGCCCAGAGCTGCACAACATATGACCTTTAAATGAATACGGGCACTTGTGACTTCTATTGTATTTTTATCCTAGCACCCCTATAGGAGAGAGTGGCATACTTTCGCTTTTACACGTGAACATGTAAAGCTTATTTCAATTTCAATTTATTTGAACTCATTTCATTTTAAATGAATGAAAAGTAAAATGAAAATTTGATGAATGAAAAAAATAATTTATTCATATTTAAAGCGTAATGCTTTAGGGGCTTCGTAATGTTCAGATACATTATGAGAAACAACTTAGTATACCTGGGCGGCCTGCCCAAGTAAAGTCTATATGTGGGAAGCACTGTATATATTATATAAACAAGCTACTATTTATTTATTAGTTTGTTTGTTTGTTTGTTTGTTAAATTAGCCACATTTATCTTAAAATCAATAAATTAAACTGTGATTTTTACTGTAAATTTAAAGTTTTGTAAAACTTTTTGTACACATTTTTTTTTTTAATGAAAAATTCTGCCAACCACAGCTGCCAGTTTTTTTTACCGTAAATTGTACGTTTAGTTTTTTTACAGTGTATTTTAGAATTAATGTGTTAAGAAATGCAAGTACCTGCAAGTAGTGACTCCAAGGATCGCTGTGCATTTATTTGTTTTCTGCAGTTTTCAAGCTCCTCTCTTAGTTGTTTGTTCTCATCCTGAAGCTCCTTCATTCTTCGATGCACTCTTGAACTAAATCACTAATGAACTCTTTTACAGGTGCCTTAAAAAAATGCATAAATAATACAGATATTTACTGGTTTTGAATGCAGGCTTTTCCAAAATCGATGTCTGTCCTATGAAAATTGCCCTATGGAAATATTTTGCACTTTGTTTCTATTAAATGTTTGTTAAATTGTTTGTATGCATTATGCTTGATGTGATGTAGTGCCTGGAGTGTAAAACTGATCTATCTGTTCCATGCTTCAACTGCTTTATTTGTCACAATGCAGTGTAACATACTAAATTCTGCAGATGTCATATTTATTTAAGTAGTCATAACAAGCTCTTTATTCCCTATGATTCAATAAATCAGCATACTGCAGGTACTACATATTATTGTGAAAGTGTCTACTTTTGAGGTTTCAAATGAGTTTTTGGAGAATAAAATGGCAATTCAGCTGAAATCATGTTACATTGTCATTCAACGTGACACAATATTTATGTAAAAATTCAAACATGCTTATTCTGACTTGTAGATGTTAAAATATATAAAACAATAATGAAGCCTATTACATTTTTTTTGACGAGTGAAAAAAAAAATCTTACTGACAACTGATAATGGAAAATTTAAAATGTAAAACCACAACTAATTGGTATTTGAGGTGAAAGTAATTTGTCTTTTAATGTGTCATAAACAGATTTTTGTTGTAAAATGCCTGACAAGGTTGTTACACTGAATGACATTTTAGTAGGTAAATTTAGTAAATCAGGAAAAAATGTGCAATATTTATTTTTCTCTCAGAAAAACTAAAACTAAATTGAAATGAATTTAAACAGAAAACCTTTTTTTTTTTTCTTTTTTTTTTAAGTTAAAGCAGTATGCTTGTTTTTTTTTTGGTCTTTAGCAGCAGCATTTTATACTTGCCTGGGTTTTCTCAGACCTCTGCTTAATTAATTGCTGCCCAGGTTTTGATTCGGTTCTTCTTACTTTTGCTGGCTGAAGGAAAACACTTAAATAACCGTAAACTTAACCTTAAACTTAAACAACAATAAACTAAATCCTAATTATGTCATTGTGTGTGGAAGAAAGGTTGCTTAAAAATATGTACCTTATTTTTTCAGAAGAGAAAAGGCAATTACATTTCAATTGTTAATGTGTTTGGCTTCTGGTTTAATTTACTTAGTTATTCTAAATCAGGGCTCTATAACTTTATGCATTGGTGCGCCCCAAATTTTTTCTAAGGTGCAGCAGAACAAAAGTTAGGTGCACCCATTTTTTTGGTCACTTGATGCCAAAGAATTAGTAAATTATAGACCCATTTCAAACCTGCCTTTTCTATCAAAGATACTAGAACAAGTCGTATCTGCTCAACTATGTTCCTTCCTACAGAGAAACAATACTTATGAAAAATTTCAATCTGGATTTAGAGCATTTCATAGCACAGAAACAGCACTCCTAAGAGTTACAAATGACCTGCTCTTGTCATCTTATCGTGGTTGCATTTCTCTTTTAGTGTTATTGGACCTCAGTGCTGCATTTGATACAATCGATCATAATATTCTCCTTCATAGGCTTGAAAATTATGTTGGTATTACAGGAACTGCATTGGCCTGGTTCAGGTCTTATCTAACTGAACGTTATCAATTTGTATCAGTTAATGAAGAGGCATCATACAGATCACAGTATACAGTACACTGTGGGGTACCACAAGGCTCAGTTCTTGGTCCCTTACTTTTCACACTACATATGCTACCGCTAGGCGATATCATTAAAACACATGGAGTTAGTTTCCACTGTTATGCTGACGATACACAACTTTATATCTCCTCTCAACCTGACAATTTGTACGAATTTACAAAATTAACAGACTGTATAGCTGATATTAAAAATTGGATGACTAAAAACTTCTTATTACTAAATTCAGATAAAACTGAGGTCTTTCTTATAGGACCCAAAAACCTCACATGCAAAAACCTAGAACACTGTCTAACCCTTGATGGATTCTAAGTTCAGTCCTCATCTTCAGTCAAAAATTTGGGGGTGATTTTTGATAGTAGCCTGTCGTTTGAAGGCCAGATTTCAAGCATCTGTAAAACTGCATTTTTTCATCTTAAAAATGTTGCCAAACTTCGACATATGCTATCAGTGTCTGATGCGGAAAAGCTTATTCATGCTTTCATGACCTCTCGGTTTGACTATTGTAATGCGTTACTAGGCGGTTGCCCTATTGGTCTAATTAACAAACTTCAGCTGGTTCAAAATGCAGCTGCTAGAGTGCTTTCTAGAACAAAGAAATATGATCATATTACTCCAGTTCTTTCATCATTGCATTGGCTTCCTATTAAATATCGTATAAATTTTAAAATTTTATTGACTACCTACAAAGCCCTGAACGGCTTAGCCCCCCAGTATTTGACGGAGCTCCTGGTGTATTATAGCCCCTCACGTCCACTACGCTCAATTAATTCTGGACAATTGATTATTTCCAGAATATTAAAATCAACTGTAGGCGGTAGATCTTTCTCATATCTGGCACCTAAACTCTGGAACAGCCTTCCTAGCACAGTTCGGGAAGCAGACACACTCCGTCAGTTTAAAACTAGATTAAAGACACATCTCTTTGCATTAGCATACACATAAAACACAAATGCTTTTAAAAACCAAATCCTCTAAAGGATTGTTAGTCTGCAGTATTTAGGGCAACCGGAGCCGGGAACACTTCCCAAAAGACATTATAATTTGAACGGCATCTGCGCTTATGTTAGTTTGTTTTTTAATTATTCCAGAGGTTTCCATTATCCTGGACCAGGCCGTATCCTGAGCAGATGCTGTGGTGGTCATGGAGAAGTGGAGAGCATGAGACTGATTCCTGAAAGACCCCAGTGACTGCACTGATCCAGTGGGCCACCCTGTACACCAGCCGGTGACCTTCTCACGCCTGCAGCTTCTCCACATTGGACGTCCAGGGTTCTTCAGACTCTGGCACTTAGACATCAGCTCTGCACAGGACGTTTGGCCAGAGGAGAAATGGTCATGCCCAACTGAGCCTGGTTTCTCTCGAGGTTTTTTTCCTAACTTCTGGCTGAAAGGCAAGATCTACCCATTTTAAAAAATTACAAAAAAATAAAGCTGTTTGTTTTTTTTCATTTGCATTTTTAGCTTATGACCTTTAATTTAACATTTTGAACTATGTAAAAAGCACTAGTTTTTAATTGATGCAACCAAAAATATCTGTGACAAAGTTTGGTAAAAGGATTTTCAGTGATCTTTTGCAGGTACTGCACTAGCATTTTATAGATGAGCTGTAAACAAATCTACAAATAATAAAAAAAGTAATAAGATCTGGTTCGAGCCTCGCCTGGGTCAGTTGGCATTTCTGTGTGGAGTTTGCATGTTCTCCCCGTGTTGGCGTGGGTTTCCTCCGGGTGCTCCTGTTTCCCTGTTGTCCAAAGACATGCGCTATAGGTGAATTGGGTAAGCTAAATTGTCTGTATGAGTGTGAATGAGACTGTATGGGTGTTTCCCAGTGATGGGTTGCAGCTGGAAGGGCATCTGCTGCGTAAAACATATGCTGGATAAGTTGGCAGTTCATTCCGCTGTGGCGACCTCTGATGAATAAAGGGACTAAGCTGACTTTATAAGCACGTGTTACAACTAACCCTCTGTCTGTTACAACTTGCCCCGCGGGTGGGGTAAATAGTAACATTTTTACTCCTGGCACTTTTGGCAATACTGCACAGAAACCATAGGTCCGGCGATCATACTTTCAGTGCTCATTTGTAGGAGAGGCTTGTGTGTTGTTGGTAAAAAAAATATGGTTTGTCTAACCCCATTACTTTGTTCATTATTTGGCCAAAACCAAAAAGTGTTACTTTGTGCACCGCTCTCCCCTAGTATACAAACATAGTCTAAATCAACTTCAACAAATCCAATGAAGATCAAAGATACTAAATATTTCAATATAAACAAATGACAAATTTAAAGAAACTTACGTTGTCAACACAAAATTTCCACACTGGCCATGCATGAGAAGAAAGACAGCTTCTCTCACACGCAAACAGATTGAAACTGAAGCTTGATCAGTAAGAGGCCATGGGTGTTTCCTATTAGTAGGACTCAGTCGACCAATCAGGTCACAGCAGATTTTTTCACAGCTACCACACAAAAAAAAACACAACAGAAAAACCCCATACTGCATATAATGGTAAATTCTTGTGATACCGTGCAGCAGAAAGTGCTGTGGTAATCCTGTCATATTTAGCTTTGCTCATTTGTTGTGTGGTAAATTTATGCTGTGCTACTGAAATACCACAGGATTATCACAGGACATTTTTGTAAGGGTATTTAAAATAAACAAGATTAAGCCAGTAAATCTAGCAAATATTGTTGTGTTCTGTAGTATCTGTAGTTGTTCTACATTTTTTCAAAATACCACCCAATATTGATAGACCACACGTATGAGTTAGTAACCACAGAAAAAATATATATTTCTGTCTAAAACATTATTTAAAAAAAAATAGGTTTTTATGAAAAATGCTAATTTATGCAATGAATGTCAGGTGAAAGAAACAGTCAAACACATCCTTTATATCATGTGAAAATATACAAGAGTTAAAAAGATCAGCTACGTGAAATAGGCATAGTATGGAGTATATAATTTAAAAAAATATAATGGAAATTATAAGTTAAAGGTGCAGTTTGTACGTTTGACACCCAGTGGTTGAACTTGGTATTGCACTCCTGGATCAAAACATGCGCAAGTGCAGGTTGCCAGATTAGCTATGTTTCCATCCAAAAATGCGAAATAACTTTATGCGCTAAACTGGAATATCGCATAAAAGATGTGCGAATAAAGCAGCATTTCCATCCAATGAGTCAAAGAGAACAAAGTCGTCACTTCCTGATTAAATGGCGCCAAATATCAACAGTAAAAACGGAATTTGCTGAGGTAGGAGAAGCTGCGTGAATCTTTTCTTCATTTAATAAATGACTTGCGCCTCAGAAGGCAATGCTGACGCGCAGTGAACGCGTGGCGGCGTTTGAAGGCGTGAGACGCGGAGCACAGACGCTCTTAACAATTCTGGAGGTCATTAATAATATAATAACACTAATACTGAAATGGTTACGGCATTTTAGAATGACCAAAACAACATTTCAGATGTTTTACAATGTGCTCAGCCTGCTGGTTTGTCCATTTACACACATTTTTATCATCAAATGATCTCTTATAACCAAATCACATGACCTTTTTTTAATGCGCATACTGGAATTTGTTCGGTAAAAGT
>CAIGQV010001262.1:33466-57343 GCA_903798115.1 Danio jaintianensis
GGGGGAAGTGGTTTGATATTGAGTACACCTCAGAAGGCACGTCTGCAGCTCAAAGTGAGTCCTTGACCTGTCAGTACAAGGCTTTAGCTCAGAAACTCTACGAGAATGAAACTGCCCTCTACAAAAGCAAGAAGAACCTTCAGAAAGGTGCTAACTCTGCCTGGATGAAGACCGTAGTGTCCACAGGAACTATGATCGATAGGATGGCAGCTATGACTGTGCTAATTCAAGATGCTCCAGTTCACTGTCTCGAGCACATTGAGAGCCTCGTGTCCATGATGAAAAAGAAAGGAAGTCGCAGACCAGGACTTATGGCTTTGGATACTCTTAAGGAACTGCTGCTTTCTGACCTCCTCCCAAAAACCCGCAAGCTTCGGACTTTCTCCCAGCATCCATTTGAGGAGCTGGAGGAAAAATCCAGTGGCAATAAGGACACCCGGGACCGCAGGCTAATTCTCTGGTACTTTGAGCACCAGTTGAAGCTTCAAATTGCAGATTTTGTGGTCACCTTGGATGAACTAGCTCACGATATGGTCGAGGCCACCAAAATGCGAGCACTTTCCACTGCCTATGAGCTGCTGTGCAACCAGCCAGAGCAGGAGAAATTGCTTCTTGTCCAGATTGTCAACAAATTAGGGGATCCCGAATACAAAACGGCCTCAAAAGCCTCATACTTGCTAGAAACGGTGCTTCACAAACATCCCAACATGAAGGCGGTGATCTGCTGTGAGGTTGAGCGCCTCATGTTCAGATCCAACATCAGCACCAAGGCTCAGTATTATGCCGCATGCTTCCTAAATCAAGTTATTCTGAGCCACGAAGAAGCAGACTTGGCTGCCAGACTCATCACCATCTACTTCACGTTTTTCAATGCATGTGTTAAGAAGAAGAATATGGAATCTAAAATGCTTAGTGCTCTGCTAACTGGAGTGAACAGAGCATATCCGTACGCAAAGATTGGGGATGACAGTGTTTCCAAGCAGCTGGACACGCTGTTTAAAGTGGTGCATGTTGTCAAATTCAACACTGCCGTCCAAGCCCTTATGCTGCTCTTTCAAGTCATGGACTCTCAACAGACTGTTTCAGATCGTTATTATGTAGCACTCTACAGGTAAACCAAAATGCTTTTTTATTGCTGTTTTGTTGAAGTAATAGACTTTTTATTTTGTCCATAAGATATATATATATATATTGTCATATTGCACATTGGGGCTGCACAATATTGGAAAAATCTAACATTGTGATATTTTTTTTTATTCTGCGATTTATATATTGCGATATGAATACAATTTTACTAGATGTTTTGAATAACTATTTGGAAAGTATTTGTCATTTTAGATTGATTGGGATGATTCTGTAGGGGAGTGCATATGCATAAACTATAAGAAACAATCTACAAGCATAGATAAATTCAATAGAGAAAAACATGCTAATTAAATGAACAGTGTTTTATTGTTTTCCAAGGAGTCGGAACTGGATTGAGGTATACAGTAATTGAATAATCAAATGTAAAAATAATACTGCATAGTCTTCATTTGATAAACAATTCAATAGAATTTATCGTTATTAATTTGTCAAAGTTACAAATGGTACAATTTCTTAGGCCTGGATGCTTTTAAAACCCTCACACAGTCACAGGCCTCAAAAAACCCTTACGAAATGATAAATTATAATTCAGACTCAACATTTCATGTACTCGTGATGTGACTATTGCGAATGTTCCCATTGTAATATCGATGCTGAAACAATATATTGTGCAGCCCTATCATCCCTTATTAAGATTAAAATATTAATAGAATTATTTATGGAAAAAATATATAACTTTTTTCTGAAAAAAAAAAAAAATCACAATTCTCTATTTTTATCATGGTTCTTTGTGGTGGTTGGTTTTACTATTTTGCAAGTTGTCCAAGCAGTATAGCCAAACAAAATTGCTTGTTTTAAAAACAAAGCCTTACAAGGTAGCAAAATGAGAAAAGGCAAAGTGAGAAAGTGGGCAAACAAAAAATATGGTATTGGTATGATATATGGTAAAATATTGGTTTCCACTTGTTCAAGTCTAATTGTGAAATTTCCTCACTACTAAATATTCCAAGCAACTGTTAATGTTATTATAACAATGTGAAATTATTGGTATCAACAGTAACTCAGCCATGAATTAGTAGACAAAAAAACACAGGTCACAGTCAAGCCTGTTTTATACTTCTCCGTCGAGTGATCGGCATGACCCTCGGCGCATGCAATGCGCGTAGCCATGCATTTATACTTCTGCGCGCTCTTTGTGTTTTGCGCTCTCTGCTACTAGCTGGCAGTAGGTGTTTATGTTCCTCTGTGTCGAGTTTCTTCGCTGGTGTTTTGTTTTTTCTGAACGCTACCTTAATGTGCAAGTGGCTCAAACTCGCTCATTTTGAGGCAGGAACCAGCGGACGTGCAACAACTTTAATCATAAGGTAAACACAAAACAACAGTTTCCATCGGGCTCGCGTGGCTCTCACCTCCGCCCACACTCGACAGCGCTACCAAGCCGACCAATCACAGAGCTTGCGCTATGCGTCGTTGCGACGTGCAGTTAAATTTTTTGAGAGGTGCACGTCAGCGTTGCCGACGGCCAGGCGAGGGCTATGCGACCGCGCGTAGGCTGTGCCAGAGCATACACGTGCGTTTGACGCAGAAGTATAAATCAGCCTTTACCCAGACTGTTGCATGCCCAGTGTAAAGCATGGGGGTGGATCAGTGATGGTTTGGGCTGCAATATCATGGGATTCCCTAGGCTCAATACTTGTGCTAGATGGGCATGTCACTGCCAAGGACTACCGAACCATTCTGGAGGACCATGTTCACCCACTGGTTCAAACATTGTTTCCTAAAGACGGTGCCATGTATCAGGATGATAATGGGAGTCAGGAACCCTTTTCCTCCACCAGCATTACATAGCGACCTGGCCACTGTTCTGCAAGAAGAATAGCTCAAAATCCATCTGGCCACTGTGCAGGACTTGTATATGTCATTCTCAAGACAAATTGATGCTGTATTGGCCGCAAAAGGAGGCCCTACACCATACTAATGAATGATTGTGGTCTAAAACCAGGCGTTTCAGTTTTATTGTCCAACCCCTGTACATGTACAAGCAATTCTGCATATTGGCAGAGTAAAGAAAGAGTTGTATGAACAGCTGGATGTTTAGATATAAAAAAATCCTCCAGCACTTTAATCACAACAGCGCAGCTACTGGACTAACCTGCGCATCCAATGCAAAATCGTCTGCCTTCAGAGCACGGATCACACAGTCTCTCACACACTGCATTACACAACCCTGCTATTGATGACAGCATTCGTACGTTCATCATCAAAGCTTCTCTGCAAACACTGCCCACCAAGTATAATTTGTCTTTGTGGTACTCGTAACATCACGAGTCATTCTGTTTATTGCATACAAACAGAACAGTGGAATATACAGCACATATGAACGGCTGTCCTGTGTTCAAAGGCCTTTACATCGATTGTCAATATACATACAAAGTACATTTCACATAAACAGGGCTGTACAAATGAACTGGCTCCATCATTGAACAGTAATTCACATGTTTTGAGTGCTGTCATTAGAGATTCCCCAAACACTCCTGATATCATAGCTATGGATGAGCATCTAAAAACAATCTGAATTTGGAAGTAGGTTGTTGTTTTGATGCATGTATGGACTTGTGCTACACAAGGTTGGTTGTTTTAATTTATGGTAGCCTAGGACACGGTAATAGAGGATTACAAATAGCTGGATTGAGTAAAAAAAGACTAAACGAATGACTAATGTCTGCAATAATAGGTAGTTTACATGTTTTGAAAAAGATGATGTCATCTCCAGCCTTAGTATGCAGATATCCAGTTGATTGGAAAAAGTGACTTGCGTTTATTAATAATCTCCTGTAAAAGATATTAAGTCGTTATCTATCTGCACATTGTTCGTTCTGTGAAACATAACGGGCTCTTTGTGACTATTTAGATGCTGTGTTGTTTTAATCCGTATTAGGCATTCCAAATAAAAATAATCAAATGTCTGAGAGAGAGATGGAGCTTAGAGCAGAGCTCATTAATATTCATGATTATTCCAAATATGAAAACCCAAGCTTTTGATTCTTGCTGTATTTTTGGGGTAATAAATAAGCATATAAAACTATTTCTGGAGAATTATTGAATTTACCTAAGCCACATACCTACTATTTAGATACCAGAGAGAAATTTTACTTACTGAATTGATGCAGTATATGACACCTTTAATAAACACTGCAGAGACCCTGTTATATGTATGTCACTGGTGAAGTTGCACAGATTGCAATACGTCAATTTGGGATTGTAATAATTTTTGAAAACAACTTTTGTTTTCCACAGGAAATTGCTGGACCCAGGATTATTTTCAAGCTCAAGAAAGAGTATGTTTCTCAACCTCTTGTATAAGTCTCTAAAAGCTGACATAGTTCTCAGGCGTGTCAAGGCATTTGTGAAAAGGCTTCTTCAGGTCAGCTGTGAGCAGACTCCTGAATTTGTATGCGGTGCACTTTTCCTTGTGTCGGAAGTGATGAAGGACAAGCCAGGCCTCAAGTTACTGCTACAAGAACAGGGGGTAAGTCTCCACATGCACTTGCAGTCTTCTGTTTATGTAGTCTGATTACCAGTCTCTTATGTATTAACACTGGAGAAAGTCTAATGGGTGACTTGACTTTTCAGAACAATAACATTAACATACAACAATAACACATGTTTGGCATCAGTGAATCACTTTTGTAATTTTACTAGAAACAATCACTGCTTGCAAGATAGCATTCAAACAAACATGTTCTGTTCGCCACAAAGTTGTCTATGACACCTATTAAGTGGAATTAGTGTTAAAGGTGCAGTAAGTTTGACACCCAGTGGTCCAACTAGGTATTGCAATCCTGGTTCAAAACACACGCAAGAGCAGGTTGCCAGATTGACAACACCAACAAAGGCTGATTTAAATGTGTTCTAAATAAAAGCAGCGGCACAATATAAGGAATATTTTTTATATTCGATTGAGTTTTTGTCCTAACCAACACCTGAAATCTATATTTTAGAAAAGGCTTTATATTTCTTGCAGCTGAACAACAGAAAATTGACAATGATCTCCTCAGATACACCTCATGTGCTTTATTCAGTGTTAAATGCTAATAATTTGAATGCCATTTTACTAGACATTTTTTTGTCCACCTCATGTGGAACTCTGAATCTGTGCCTCATTTCGGAGGCTGCTACTGTCCACCGGAGGTCATATTTTCAGGCGCGGATGCATGCTTAGAGAGACTTCGTGACTGAATGAATCAAATATTCTGTTTTCCACGAAGGCAACCCGGGGTGCTGAAATATAATTGGCTAAACAGGCATTGGGCGGGTTAAAGGGACCAAAACAAAGACAGACTTTCCGGCATGTAACGCACATTTTCAAAGCAGAATATCTGACTTTAGTATTGTTTTTCAGATACACAAGAATGTTCACTTAGCATGTTTCTTAATATCTGCAAACATATTATGGTATTTATATGCTTTAGAAGAGTCAAAAACGTACATACAGCTCCTTTAAGAACCAGAGAGATGTTCACTGAAAACCAGGGGCCTTTGTCCTTGAAGCACCAATTCTGGATTTTAGGTACCACGGAGGTTGCTCAGTGAAAACTAATCTGAAACTTATCAGACAAGCCAGCTAATCCAGCTTCCTGTATACCATGAAGGTTACTGCATTCATGACATGGGTCAGACACTCAGTCACTTTTCAGATGTCAAATGGACTTCATTTGGTCATAAAAGAATAAAACCAGAAAAGAAGAGGTGTTTGTAAATAAAAATTAAAAAAAGATTATTTTTTTATATTGCTTACCCTGACTATAACCCTGACAGCACAATGGATATTATTGGACAGGATGTCAGTTTGTGTAGAAATAAGCTCATAAAAGCAAAGCCTCTTTTAGAATGGTGTCTCCTTGCCTTTGTATGTATTGTTCAGTACTGAGAGTTTAGTTTCATGCTGCTTATAAATAATCCTTTTGTAGGATGAAGAGGAAGAGTTCTATCAGGATCTAGAAGAGGATCTAGATGATAACGACACTGCTAAGGAAACTTTTGTGGATCCTGAAAAAGACAAAGAAAAACCACATACAAGACAATGTCAGATGAAGCCCACTGCATCATGGGTACATCAGCAAAATTTGGAAGGTAAACCTACTGCACTCCCTTGATAATTACTTTGACTTTTTGTACAATGTGTGCATGACCCAACAGCATATGCTTCTTTTGCATTTTCATGCATGTTACTTTAGCTAGTCAAACTACTGCCATCCACTGACAAGTTTACACTAGTACATTTTTATTTTAAAGCAAACCATTTTTGAGACTTTTGGGAACTCTGCAGATATGTTTTAGATTGAAAACTCCAGGGTTGCGTTTCATTGTAGACAAACAAAAATCCAAACTTCTGAAAATGGAAGGGGTGGCTTCCCACATACAGAACCGTACCATACCACTTTTTGGCTACCCTTTCCAAAGGGTACCTAGCACAACAGAACGGTACCAAAAAGGTGGAGCTAGATGCGCAGCTGAATGCAATTGGTTTACAAAGAAATGTCACCAAAGGGTGCCACAAGCCAGTAGAATGACAACAGAACACAGGAAACGCCATTTTTGAAAACACAGCTGAGACATGACACTGTAATAATATATAATGAGCCATGGTCGACCCAAGCTCAAATATACCTTGTTGTCACAGAATCTGGAGTGTGTCATCTTGATGATTTATAAGACCATCTAAAAACGCATGGAAAGCATGTGTGGTTTCACTTTCTCTCTCTATTTGCATGTACTGCAAATAGACAAACACAAAATTTAAGCACGAGTAAACAAACAAACAAGCAACCAAGCAAGCATATATTTATATATTTTTAAATTTGGACTACCTTTTGGAACTTGTAATGGTGGAATTACTTTTTATCAAAGAGGTTACAGGAGCTGGTGAAGAATAAAGATAACGAGAGGTTTGACTGATTGTAAATATTTTGAACAACGATCTAGACGCGAAGTCTAAAGGGCATGGCGCAAAAGCATTAAGGGCGTGTCCAAATCCACTTTTGCCATTTTAAGGACTGAAAAATACATTTTGAGAATAAACTAATCTCCCATTCCCTTTAAAAGTCAGTTGCGTTGCGCCATGGTGCATTTGCTATTTACATGGCGGACTTTATAAGTGGAAAAACTGAACGCTTCACTAACGAGAAAACAGTTAAACAGACCATCTGCAGCGCGAGGATAAAGAATGAGCCTCATCCAATCGGCCTCTTTACTTTCTCTTTTTCTCTTTCGTGGATAAGGAAATGGTGTTGTACGCACTCCACTGAAGACATCCATTAGCCTACATATTTAATTTTAAGCGCAAAGATTTGTTTCAAAACTATTTTTTAAATTCAATTCTAATTTCCAGCAAACGAATAAATGAGCAATAGTAACGAAGTCTGGTCAAAAAAAAAACTGAGTTATATCCAAACACAAGTCCTATGCCCCATGGTCCAAAACCTGACGTGGACAAATCTAAGCATTTTAATAAAACAAATATAAATATGCATATAATAAATAATACTACTAATAATAATAACATTATACAAAAGCAAGTTGTCATGAATAAACTGAAAAAAGCCCCCCGAGATGAAGGCATGGAGGCAGTGGTTTTTATATTTACGTAGAAAGTAATATTTTATAGCTTTAATTCTTTTTCATTTGTAAAGATATTTGCGTACTGCTGTACATCCTGTGTGTATTAAGCAATCTGTAAGCGTTTAAGGCGCGCAACTAACGTGCTCTGCGCTGGACTTTAGACCTGCTTTCAGCTGGTCTATTGTGCAGTCTATTTTAGTTCCTCAAAATAGCAACATGTCAACAATGCACCTTAACACACCTCTTTTCTAGACCTGAACACCAATAAGTCCACAAAGTGGCGCAAATTTATTTGCTATTTAAACAACGTGGCGGAAAATGGGAAAATTAGGGTTGCGCTGGTCTGAAAATAACAAAACGTCGTGGCACACACGTCTTGCGCCTTATTGCGCCGGGTGTATGGTAGGGCCCAACGTCTCAGCTTATGAATTCTGTTCAAGTTTAATCATAATGCGTCCACCTGAGTATTTCTATAATAAAATTGCATATGCAATACATTTTATTAAAAAGTGCCATTATTTTATGATGGTATTTATTAAGAAATTGACATATATATTAAGAAACGCACATATAAACATATGAAGTAAAGAAATCCAAAAACATAACATTCTCTGGCGAAGCTTAAGAACATAAACTGCTATGACTACTTTACCTGCGAGTTACCTCTGTTTGAGGACCCAAAAGTGAGGTTATCAGCTTACATAGGTTATCGTTAAACATGCTGTGTTCAACATCTGCAATTACCATATTTTCTGTGTAGCAATATACAACCCAAATTAGAAAAAGTTCAGACAGTATGGAAAACACAAATAAAAAAAAAAGTAGTGATTTCCAAATTAACTTTGACTTGTATTTTATTGCAAACAATATAAAAACAAAATATTTAATGTTTTGTCTGGTCAACTTCATATCACTTGTAAATATACATCTTTTCCTGTCATTCAGACCTGCAACACATTACAATAAAAGTTGGGACAGGAGCAGTTTAGGGCTAGTAATCAGGTAAATTGGTTAAATAATGATGTGATTTGAAACAGGTGATTGTAATTATGATTTGGTACAAAGGCAACATCCAAGAAAGATCTAGTCCTTTAGGAGCAAAGATGGGCCGAGGATCACCATTTGCCAACAAATACGTGAGAATTTTTTAAATGTTTAAAAACAATATTCCTCAAAGAAAGATAGGAAGACTTTTGGATATTTCGCTTCAACAGTGCATAAGATTCAGGGCTCTGAACCGGTTCAAGGAACGAAAACGAAAAATGGAAACAAATGAAATTTTGCATGAAAACGAAAACAAAATCAATTTTAATCGTTTTGAACAGAAACGTTTATTTGAAATTACAATTAACCAGTTAGTAACATTTATTTTATAATTTTCTTTATTATATAAATTTGGGAGACAAAAAAAAATAAATTTTGAGTTTGTGTACAAATGCGACTGTGGCCCGCGAAGCAGACTTCATAAGCGAGACCCGTTTCTGATGTGACAAACTTGTCCTAAAGGTTACCAAGCACGTGGCTATTTCATGTACAAAGGTATGTTTAGGTTTAAGTTATTTGTAATTAAAGCTTGTAGATAAAATTACAAAAATTAATAATTATTGATTGTTGAATGTTTTTAGATCGCCATAAAGAAAATCCCTTTCGTCAATATTTCTCCTATGACAAATCATCTAATAAATTGATTTGTAATATTGAAGGATGAGGGGCAGATCAAAAACATAATAGATAAAGTTTTGAATATATTATATTAAACTATCTAACCACTCAAGGCTTTGCCATTTAGAGAATTGCACTTATTAATAGCTTAGTCCTTATAAACAATCCCTTTATTAAATGCATAATTTACGAGGCTACCGAAGAATAAACCGAATATGCAATATGATCCATGCATAATGATCAGTGAAATAAGGTAAGCAATCATTTTAAACTATATATATATAAAAAATGCTAGGCTAAAAAAAGGCACCTCATCAAAGCTGAACATCACTGCGGTCAGTGCATGCGCATCTGTTTAAATCTTTATAAGAGCTATAGATGACACAATCTCAATTAACAGCTGATGCTTGATGTCAACTAGGCTACATTAATTAAGGGCATTTGGCATTGATAGGATCTGTTGTTGTCAAACTTATGTTTTCTTTTCAATATTAAGATTTTTTTTATCTGTAATACCACTGTTGTCCCCCATCACCGGTAAAATAATCAGCCTTTGTATTTAATGTAACTTAAATGTATATTTTCTTGCCAGCTTGACGCAAGCAAACTTAATTTTGGCCAGTTTTACTTATTAAACTCTCCATCACATGAATTTGCCACGAGTGTGATGACTTGTAGCAAATGTAAAAATGTAGCAAATATTTGACAGAGGTTTGTGATACAACAATTACAGTGGACCATTAATTAATTAATTATTAACTAATCCACAGAGCGAAACAAATCATCACTGCACAGTTGTGTAAGACAGCCATGAACAAAAATATACACCTCATGTAGCCTATTTCTTGGAAAAAATATCTTTTTGAAACAAATTTAGTTTGGTATAAGTTGTATCCTGATTTTAATGTATTTTTTGTTGGTCAGTGATCTACTAAATAAACAAGAAGAATGAATAACATTTGAGTTGAAATGTTTCAAAACAAGGTCCGCTAGTCAGCGCCAAGACACAGACTGAATTGTTAAATGAAACAATAATATAAATTTGAAGGGAAATATTCAGTTACAGAGAAGCCTCTATATCAAACTGTTTTCACTGTTAATGACTAAATCTTCATTGCACTGATCAGTTTCAAGGTTATTGTAGTTAACTAAAACGAACGAAAAAACTAACTAGAATTGAAAAAACATTTTCGTTAACTGAAATAAAAATAAAAACGAGAGTTAAAAAAAAAAAAAATAGAACTAACTAAAACTGTATTGTGTACATACAAAACTCACTGAAACTAACTAAAATTATAGCAAAAACATCCTTCGTTTTAGTCTTTGTAAATGTATTTAATACATAAGCCTTTTAGAAGTAAATCTGTTTACCTCGCGATGCCAGTTTTACGCCAGGTGTTTGAGCTGTACGGCACCTCGGAGTCTGTATCCTGCTGCCATTGGCCACATCAAGCCAGTCCTTCTCAGTCATACTCTGCTCCCTCGACAAAAAACAACGACTGGATATGACAGCAGCACGGTGACACATTAAATACGACCCGAGCAGACACTTAAAAGTACTAATTTAACAAATTTGTGTCCAATAATGGGTTTTATTTCCGTATTAGTGATCCTGATCGTGAACGAATCTTCTTTTTTAACCGGATCTTCTAAGTGAACCGGTTGAACTAGTTCACCAAATCGAACTGAATTCGCGTCTCCAGTAAGCACTTATCCACAAACTACTTACTTTTTAACATGCCTGATACCCCCCTCTGACTCGAAATAAACCAATTTCCTGAGTTATTCAGTTATTAGAAAAGTACACTGAGATCAGATTTGAGAACGGGTGAACTCATGTGCGCATGTGATTCAGTGAACCGAACACAAATGGTACATGACAACCTGCTGTGACTCAACTAAACTCGAACAACTGCAGCGTGGGTAAACCGAGGGATTAAAATAGAGGTTCTGGCGAAATGTAAATTTATTTCACAACAGAATATTGTAATGGAATTTAAATAAGTGAATCATGCTTCAGTTGGGTTGCAAAAAATAATTTTAAAAAACTTTTTAGATCATGGTTATGTTTTAACTGACTGAAATGATGATTGCTGACTAGATATATTTGATATGTTGAGCCCAAACATGGGAGGATTGTCACGAAAGATCCGGTTCACGGAAAAGATCTGAACTTTCCATCACTACTGTGTATCTAACCCCAGAAGCAGCCTTGCACACATATTGAACGGTACTTAGGCCTGCTTTTGGGCTGTTGTATTTGAATTTGAGGATGGGTAGTGTTCATGTGTCTTCTGAATACAGGTTTCAAAAATATATCTTTGGTTGAGTTATTATACAATATTCTGAGGATTTTGTATCTTGCACCTAACAAATATTCTAATTTATTAAAAAAAACTAAAACGAATACTGAAACTAATAAAAACTAAACTAAAACTAAGCAATTTCAAAATATAGAAACTAATAAAAAGCTAGTAAATCTGCCTCTAAAAACTAATTAAAACTAACTGAATTTGAAAACAAAAAGTCAAAACGAAACAAAAACTAAAACTAATGAAAAATTCGAAACTATTATAACCTTGGTCAGTTTCAATTAAATGTTTTAAATCAAGTTGTTTGAATGAGCAGGACAGCCTTTACACAGATTCCCAGATTACCTCGGAAGAACAAACTCTGTCTGAAGGATGAGAGAACTTGTTGTAAGAATGGAGATGCTCACTGCATTTCTGGCCATGATGCACGATTTTTAAAACAACAGTCTGCATATTTGTGGCAGTCTGTCAAGCAAGATAAAATTGCTTAACACCGTAATATTTTAGAGAAAGTAGATAAAGTTTGCATAACTAGTGATTGATCTTATCTACCCATAATTAAACATCATGTAGCCTACTTTTTGATTGCCTGACCTGTGGATTAATGGCAGCACCTGCAGATATAACCGAGATTCGCGCATAACAGGGTTTTATGTGTCCCCCCAATATGAAATGTCAAGAAAGTGAATCCATAAGGTAATGTGAACTGCACACACTTGATTATGTAGCTAATGTGTGAAGTTGTGGACGTGTCTCACAGCACAAAGCATAACTTATCCTTTAAATGTCCATGCTTAATCAGTGATTGGTAAGGTCTATCGATTAAAAGGATTACCGACAATCGATCATCGAGTAATCGTTAGCATCTCTAGTTTAACCATTTGTAAACAATGTTAAATGTTATTAAAAGGCACACACAACCTATCAATCAATCTATCTAATATTTTTGCGCCTTGTAATAAAATAACGCTATTAACTGTTTTTTTTCTTTCTAGAAAACCATTTTTGGAACGTATTGTTTAATAAAAAACGCAAGAACAGAAACGTTAAAATATAAATTCTGCTCTGAGTGAGCCGAAGGGATTTTTTTTGTTTTGTTTTTAAGCCCTGATAAGATCGTTAAAAGATTAAAGGAATCTATAGGAATTTCAGTGCGTAAAGGACAAGGGCGAAGGAGTAAGCTGAACAACCGTGGACTCCGATCCCTCAGGTGGCACTGCATCAGGAATTGTCATTCATTTATAAGCAATATCACCACATGGGCTCAGGACTACTGCGGCAAGCCTTTGTCAAGTACCACAATACATAGTTACATCCACAAATGCCAGTTAAAACTGTACTGTGCCAAAAGGAGGCCCTATGTTAACAGTGTCCAGAAGTGCCGTCGACTTCCCTGGGCTTGGAAGCATCACAGTGGAAATCTTGGTCAGATGAATCAGTATTTCAGGGATTTTTTGGGGAGAAATGGACGCCGTGTGCTCCGGACCAAAGAAGAAAAGGATCATCCAGACTGTTACCAGCAACAAGTTCAAAAGCCAGGGTCAGGGTCATGGTATGGGTTGTGTCAGTGCCCTTGGCAAAGGTAACTTGCGCTTCTGTGATGTCACCATTAATGCTGAAAAGTACATAGAGATTTTGGAGCACAATATGCTGCTGCCTTTTCCAGGGACGCCCATGCATTTTTCAACAAGACAATGCAAAACCATATTCTGCACATATTACAAAGTCCTGACTGTGGAGGAAGAGGATACAGGTACTTGACTGGCCTGTCTGCAGTCCCAACCTGTCTCCAATAGAAAATGTGTGGCGCATTTTGAAGCGCAAAATGCGACAACAAAGACCACATTCTGTTGCCCAAGACTTGTTTGCAGGAAGAATGGTACAAAATTACTTCTAAATCACTTGGTGTTTTCAGTCCCTAAACATCTTTTAAGTGTTGTGAAAAGGAATGGCAACTTTACAAAGTGGTAAATGCTTTACGGTTGTATTGTCTGCAATGAAATACAAGTCAAAGTAGATTTAGAAATCCTTTCTTTCTTTTTTTTTTTGCTTTTCCATACTGTCCCAACTTTTTCTGATTTGGGGTTATACTTTCAATTTTATCCCATGTTCAGGAAATATTTGATTTAATACTGGCCTATTTCCTGTTGCAAGGCTTTTCAGGTCTGTCTCACAATTTCTAGTCATATCATTTAAAGTTAATATTTTTTTCTTAAATTTAGGGTACAATATCTATTGATTAGACAGTGAAAATATTGTGATATGAATTTTAGCTCATATAGGCCACCCCTAAATGGCACAGGGATCGTTTTAATTTGAAAACACTGTTGAAATGAAAACGCTCTAGTTTAAACCTGGCTTGTGGCAATTAGACATCTCTTCAAAACACACAGGACTGTGACAGGTAAAAATGATTTAAGTCAGGTTACCTTGTAAACGGTGTCATTAACCTTGTTAATGGTGGCATAGTTCAATCAAAAATAAAAATTCTCACGCTCAAGTATTTCTTAACATTTATGAATTTCCTTCTGTTTGAACACAAAACAAGACATTGTGAAGAATGTTGGAAACCAGCAGCGGTTGACATTCATCGTAGAAACAAAATAAATATTATGGCTGCTTATTTTCTAACATTCTTCAGTATATCTTTGTGTTCAACAGAATAAAGTCAAACAGGTTTGGAACACGTGGAGGTTGAGTAAATGATGGCAGAATTGTCGTTGTTGGGTAAACAACCCTTTAAAAAGGAAAAAAAGGAAAGAAAAAATAATTGTTATTTGAAAAGATGTATTTATGTTGTCAGTTTGTGTTGTAATTTGTCAATAATATTTATTAATCAATTATTAATAATTTCTGAGAGTTACAAATTTCTCTTGTTCTTAGGTGGTGTGAATAAGGCAATCTATGATCCCATGAACAGAAACCCTTTATACTGTGGGGCTGATCACACAGCCCTCTGGGAACTTCAGAAGGTACCAAGACAAATGATATTTCCAATATTCTCATTCTGCCCATGATCTTTTCTCTGATGTCATGTTCTTTCTTTCAGCTCTCCTTTCATTTCCATCCCTCCGTGGCTCTTTTTGCTAAGAGCATATTGCAGGTAACCGCTTTCTCTGGGTTAAAGTCAGCATGTAGTCAAAATTTAAGTGCTACAGTTTAAGGGAAGCCAACTTTTGTCTATTTGTCATGTATACAATAGTTCTCGTTTTCAAACTATTGGCCAAGCTCTCTCAAGCCAGCATCAAAGTTAGTCTTGACAAGGTATGTCATTTGTTTTTAACTATCAGGGAGAGTTCATTGTGTACACCGGGGATCCACTTCAGGACTTTACACTTATCCGATTCTTGGATCGCTTCGTTTTTAGGAATCCAAAGCAAGCAAAGGGAAAACGTAAGTAAGCTCTACAAAATCAGGTTTGGACTTGAAACTGTTTTTATAAATGTGTCTTTTGCATTCTAGAAAACACAGATGCTATTGTTATGCAGCCTAAGTGCAGGAGGACATTCAGCAATGTACAATCATTACCTGGTAAGTCCTGCATTATATTGTGTTGTGCATTTAGTTTTTTTTAGGGATGCAGCATATAAAAAAAATTTGAACAGGCAGCCAATAATTAAGTCCTTCTCATGGCTGATTCTGATTTCGATACCGATAATCAATAAGTTCATATTTTTGTATAATAATGTTCATATAATCTGCAGTGTGTGCACCCAGGAGAATAAAAAAATGCAGCTCTGACTATAGTAAACATCAGTCCTCACTATTTAAAATATATTTTAAACAATTGTGTGCTTTATTATTGTATATAAAAGCCTAACCAGAGAAAAGGGCTGCAAATTAGCCTTTGGCATTTAATGAAGATTATTTTACTGTGTGCTGGAATATATGTTTAAAAAAAATGTATGTATAAATTGAGCCTATTGCTAAGTAGTTTATTTACTTGTTAATAAAAATAAAATAATGCATTGGCATTTATCGACCTCAAAAAAATTTATCCTCAAAAACTACGGGCATAGTTGATATTTATCAGAAATTATACAATGTAACATCAATAATAATAATAATGATAAAGTGAAATGATTTCCAATCTTTTTATGAGGGCATTTTTGGCAGATTCTTATTGATCCACAGTGTCTCTGCTTTTTCACAACTCATTTTGTTTCTCTTTTCATCTAAAACATTTCCATGGTGATGACTGGTATTTACGTTAGACAGTTGTTAGACAGTTTTCAAATGGGCGCATAAATGCTCTGGGTAACTTTTTATAATAACTGCACACTATAAATAATTTAACTTTAATGGTGAATGAACTATTGGCTAATGCCTAATAAATGATTCAGTGTGCTGTTATTATAAAGTGTTACCCCTTTAAGTGAAATTTGCTGTACCACCTGATGCCTGTTTTCCTCTTCTTGGAATTCTTGCTGAAGATGCATATGCACCACTGTAGAAACACCTTCACTTTTTTCACTTTTGACAAACGATGACCTAATGAGAGTGATTGTTTTAAAGCAGCAGTCACTTGCACTGTGCAGGGTTCATACAGTCCTGGAAAACCCGAAAAAAAGTCATGGAATTTTGACACGGCATTTTCCAGGCCTGGAAAAGTTTTGGAAAAACAAATAAACCCAAAAATGTTTTGGAAAAGTCATGAAAATGCAAATATCTGTGTACTTTAATATATTTGAAATGATAATATTGGGTAAATTTTAAATACAATTGTGCGGTTCATCTCTTTACGTGACGGTTTCTGTGTGGGGTAAAAAAGCAATTCGCAGTTTCAGCTTCACCTCTCTTTCACTCGCGTTCATCGTAATTCAAGAAACAATCTCTAACTACAGAGGTAATATACTGTGGGTGCTAATTTGTACTATTCTTATAAGTTTTTTCAAAACACAAGCCAACATTTCTAAAATATTTTCACACAGACCGCAAGATACTTTCTAAAAACTGTTTTACAGAAATAAACAAACTACATAAATTGTCGCATATTTTTATAACGTGCATTTTTTTAACGTGTACGTAAACATTGCATTAAACATTAGGTCATGAATATTGACCTGAAAGTTTTGGAAAAGTCCTGTAATTTGAGTAGTAAATGTTTGTATGAACCCTGACTGTGAAAATGAATGAATCTTTGACATATCAGAGAGATTTATTTATCGGAACGTCGTTTTTACCAATATTGCCCAATAATTTATCAGTCTGGTAATTATTGTGCATCCCTAGCTTTTTATTTTGTTTGTTGTTGCAAGACTAATGAATTTATATAGAATATGGTTGATATAGAAGTGGTTTTATCAAAGTCGTGTAGAAATTCACGATATTGGAAAAATCTAACATTAGTGACATATATTGTGATATGAATGTAATTTCACCAGATGACTTAATATCTCCATTTTGAAAGAATTTTTTTAGATTTATTTGGCTGATTCTGCAGGGAGAGTGCATCTCCATAAAATCTAATGAACAATCTATACAATTTTTGGGGTTCCCTGACACATTTTCGCTGTGGTCTGTGCTATTTGCAGTGCATTTTTTTTTATTTGCAAATGTTGTGAGGATTTTCATGCAGGTGTTTAGTCAATGACTGATGAATTGATGTTTACTCTTTGCATCTCCATAAAATCTAATCAACAATCGATACATTTCTTGGGGTCCCCCGACACATTTTCATTGTAGTCTGTGCTATTTGCAGTGCATTTCTGTATTTGCATGTATTTATATGCATAACAATCTATTGATGCAATCAAGAAAAAGATACAATTGAAATAGTGTTTTATCATCTCCCGAGTCTAACAGTATTCAAGTACAGTAACTGAAGGATAAAAAGAATTCAATAAAATTAATCATTGTTAAAGTCACAAATGAAACACTTTCTTATGCCTGAATGCTTTTAAAATCATTATACAATCCCAGTTATCAAAAACACATGCAAATGATAAATTATAATACAAACTCAACATTGCATATCCTGCGATGTGAATATCATCACATTGCGATATCGATGCTAAAACGATATATTCCTCAGCCCTAGTAGAAATACTATGGTGCTTCTACTATGGAGCTTCAGTGTTTACCAAATGTAATGTAAACTATTCCTAACGTTTCTGCAGTGCATTCAATTTTGGGGAGATTAAATATTACATGACATAAATGCCATATGTAATATCAAAAAAACATCAGTTTTGTAATGGGTCATGAGGACGAATATTGTTTATCTTTTATGCAGTTAACAGTGAAGAATATCTGGCCAAAGAGGAGAGTCAGGTCCCTGTGAATGAGGTGTTCTTCTACAGGTTAGTAGGAGCTTCAACTAAATATCTTCAGTAGAGAATGAAAATAATGTTAAGCTGCTATTGTGTGTGTGTGTCACTCAGGTACTTTAAGAAGCGAGATGAGGAGAAACGATGGAAAAAGACTAAACGAAACGAGGACAACGAAAGTGTGGAGGATGTTGATGATGACGAATTTGAGCGGGTGCTTGGTAGGCCCTCAAATCAATACGGTCTTTGTACCTTTCCAGTTCTTGTTGTGAAAAAGCTGACCCACATTTTGTCTTATCAGATACTTATGAAGGAGACAGCTTTTTCACGGATTTCAAGGATGATGACTTGGACTTTGCAAGGTATGTTCAATGTAGATTAAGCAATTGCAAATACAGCTCACTCCACTATTGGTGCTTTTCCTGTGCTGCATGGTATGAGACAGTTTAGTACGACTCACTTTTGGAGGATTTTCCAGTGTGTACGGTACCTGCAACCTGGGACTTTTTTTCGGTAGAACCTCGACATTACCTATGAAAGCATATGAGTGATAAAGCTCATTTTAAAATGTATTATACATAACGGCAATTCAATATGTAAAAAAAACGATGTATTTAAATTCTCTATAACATGCACTTACCGGCCACTTTATTAGTTACACCTTACTAGTACTGGACCCCCTTTTGCCTTCAGAACCCTTCGTGGCATAGATTCAACAAGGTACTGGAAATGTTCTGCAGAGATTTTGGTCCATATTGGCATGATCGCATCATACAGTTGCTGCAGATTAGTTGGCTGCACATCCATGATGCGAATCTCCCGTTCCACCACATCCCAAAGGTGCTGTATTGGATTGAGATGACTGGTGACTGTGGAGGCCATTTGAGTACAGTGAACTCATTGTCATGTTCAAGAAACCAGTCTGAGATGATTCGTGCTTTGACATGGCGTGTTATCCTGCTGGAAGTAGCCATCAGAAGATGGGTACACTGTGGTCATAAAGGGATGGACATGGTCAGCAACAATACTCAGGTAGGCTGTGGCGTTGACACGATGCTCAATTGGTACCAATGGACCCAAAGTGTGCTAAGAAAGTATCCCCCACACCATTACACCACCATCACCATCCGAATGTTGCAGTAAAAATCGAGACTTATCAGACTAGGCGAAATTTTTCCAATTTTCTATTGTCCAAGTTTGGTGAGCCTGTGCGAATTGTAACAACTCAAACAAACCAAAATACTTAGAGCTGTTCTCTTTTTTTGTTTTCTTTTTTTCAGCAGTGTGATGGCTAAGTCTAAGAAAGGTCAAGGTCAAGCAGAAGATTCTGATGATGATGACCTTGATGATGAAGAGGTCTCTCTGGGCAGCATGGAAGACTTTGAAGATGAATGTGAGGATGAAGCTGGAGAGTTCATGAACATAGAAGATGATGCTGAAGCAGGTGTGTCAACTTTGCAAGTTTTATTATCAATTTAAACAGGGATTGTTTGGGTCTGCTCACCACTGACAGTGTCCAGTGGTGGCTGAAGGTTACATGTTTGTTCACTCTTTTCAGTGTACAATGCTGTTTTAGTTTCAATTAAACTCATCTCTGACTCTGACAATTTAATATGAGATGGTTTTGCCAATAATATTCGTTGATTATTTAATTAAGAATGTTTGATCATTCTGTCTATCTCATATTCCTGGATTCGATTTGGATTCCTATAACATCTTGAGTCTTGTACCGGTGGAGTATACAATCTCTTACAAGCTCGTCAGTCTTGGTCATTAGACAGAGGCAATTGACCACTGTTCTAGAAGAAACAACCCTACTTACTCATTCCAGAATATATTATGCAGTCCCCATAGATCTGCAACTGCTAAATTAAAGTAAGATTATCCAAAACCATGTCATGATAACTTTAAATATCTTATTAAATAAAAGTCATTATAAAAATGTGTGGTTTTCAGTATTCAGCTATTTAGAATGGTATTACAATAACCAGAGGTTGTGACTCAACCCTATTTAGATTGTACTTACAACACTTTGTTGCTTTAAAAAGAAAACCCTATTCAAATTGATTAGCTTCTACAGTCTAAGTATGCGTGACTAATGCCATTTAGCTAGTTTGAGCTCTAAAACAGTGCTTAGTGTGGCCTACTGCTCCATTTGCCCCATTTCCATGTGTTACTAACCTGAGCAGAGGCTTGAGGTGTCACAGACTTGATGTAATCTATTCAAGTTAATGATACAAGATTGATTTCAATAATCTTAACGTAATTTGTTAGTTAAATGTATTATGCCATTTGCAGTAGTCAACTCAGAAGGAATCAACACAAGATGTCAGTTTTGGGTTTTTTTTTAGGTCTTAAATAACCAGACCAAGACAGAATATCCTACTAGTAGAGCTGTTTGAAATAACAATTGAGAATTTTGGCACAATTGCAATGGGCCAAAGATCCCTAAATTTACAATTTTATTTCTGATTACGCTTGTTTCTGTGGGAATTAGACCATTTAAAAAAAAAAAAATTACAGTCGTGGCCAAAAGTTTTGAGAGTGACACAAATATTAGTTTTCACAAAGTTTGCTGCTAAACTGCTTTTAGACCTTTGTTTCAGTTGTTTCTGTGATGTACTGAAATATAATTACAAGCACTTCATACGTTTCAAAGGCTTTTATCGACAATTACATGACATTTATGCAAAGAGTCAGTATTTGCAGTGTTGGCCCTTCCTTTTCAGGACCTCTGCAATTCGACTGGGCATGCTCTCAATCAACTTCTGGGTCAAATCCTGACTGATAGCAACCCATTCTTTCATAATCACTTCTTGGAGTTTGTCAGAATTAGTGGGTTTTTGTTTGTCCACCAGCCTCTTGAGGATTGACCACAAGTTCTCAATGGGATTAAGATCTGGGCAGTTTCCAGGCCATGGACCCAAAATTTCAATGTTTTGGTCCCCGAGCCACTTAGATATCACTTTTTCCTTAAGGCGCGTTGCTCCATCGTGCTGGAAAATGCATTGTTCTTCACCAAACTGTTGTTGGATTGTTGGAAGAAGTTGCTGTTGGAGGGTGTTTTGGTACCATTCTTTATTCATGGCTGTGTTTTTGGGCAAAATTGTGAGTGGGCCCACTCCCTTGGATGAGAAGCAACCCCACACATAAATGGTCTCAGGATGCTTTACTGTTGGCATGACACAGGACTGATGGTAGCGCTCACCTTTTCTTTTCCGGACAAGCCTTTTTCCAGATGCCCCAAACAATCGGAAATGGGCTTCATCGGAGAATATGACTTTGCACCAGTCCTCAGCAGTCCATTCGCCATACTTTTTGCAGAAGATCAATCTGTCCCTGATGTTTTTTTTGGAGAGAAGTGGCTTCTTTGCTGCCCTTCTTGACACTAGGCCATCTTCCAAAAGTCTTCGCCTCACTGTGCGTGCCGATGCGCTCACACCTCCCTGCTGCCATTCCTGAGCAAGCTCTGTACTGGTGGCACTCTGATTCCGCAGCTGAATCCTCTTTAGGAGACGATCCTGGCGCTTGCTGGACTTTCTTGGACGCCCTGAAGCCTTCTTAACAAGAATTGAACCTCTTTCCTTGAAGTTCTTGATGATCCTATAAATTGTTGATTTAGGTGCAATCTTAGTAGACACAATATCCTTGCCTGTGAAGCCATTTTTATGCAACGCAATGATGGCTGCACGCGTTTCTTTGCAGGTCACCATGGTTAACAACGGAAAAACAATGATTTCAAGCATCACCCTCCTTTTAACATGTCAAGTCTGCCATTCTAACCCATTCAGCCTGACATAATGATCTCCAGCCTTGTGCTCATCAACATTCTCACCTGAGTTAACAAGATGATTACTGAAATGATCTCAGCTGGTCCTTTTAATGACAGCAATGAAATGCAGTGAAAAGTTTTCAGGATTAAGTTAATTTTCATGGCAAAGAAGGACTATGCAATTCATCTGATCACTCTTCTTAACATTCTGGAGTATATGCAAATTGCTATTAGAAAAACTTGAGCAGCAACTTTTCCAATTTCCAATATTTATGTAATTCTCAAAACTTTTGGCCACGACTGTACAAACCTGCTCAGAGACATTTCAAATTAGGGCTGGTCTGTATATTCATTTATACAGATATATTTTTAAACGCAGTGTAGGATTATAAAACCATTTATACCGTAGTCTCATTTACAGTTTGAGGATGTCTTATTATCTGCTCTCTCTCTCACACACCTGCACCCCCCCACACACACTCTTCTAATGCTTGCTAGGGTATAGTGAATGACTTTCAGTCATTCAGGCATGGTGAACAATAGTGAGTATTTGAATTTAACTGAAGGTTGTACACAAGACGGTACTGGTATATAAGCCACATGGTGGCTTAGTCAAAATATACTGGGATGTGAATTTTGGTCGATATCGCCCAGCCCCATTTCAAATTATATCACACATGAGGGTTAAAATCACTTGGGATGACAACAAATATTTGCACTTTGGTTTGATCTTTTAAGTGAGCTGAGTGTGGAGGACAATTGGTGAATGGGGGAGAGATGGATCAAATGTAAAGGAAGGATTGAAGGGAAATAAGTTTACCCACATTTTACTCAGTGGGGTGTGGAGGTCAATGTCTGTATGTTAATGTGTTTATATTTTCCATATATGGAAGGATCAAGGAAATTAAAAGGGGGAAAAGAATCCATAGTCGGGGAAAAAAGAACTAGAGCAACTGCATGACTGCTTTTTTTTTTCCTTAGTTTTGTTGTTAAAAAAAAGCTTGCAGATTTTTTTTTTTTTATATAATTTTTTTTATTTTTTTACGTGTGTGGGTGTTTCCAATCACTGGAAGTTGCATAAGTTACTGCACTCTCAAGGCTGGGTTGGGATGGAGAGCATATGTCTCCCTGCTCCACTGACGGGAGCATAAAAGTAGCCAGAAATAAATCATTTTCAATGGGAGGCATCAGTGAGCTCCAGTGAAAGTGTGTCACATCTTGGAATGTGTGGGCATCCTGGAGAGTTGAAATCACATCAGCTATTATGCGGTTCGGCTGAAAACTATCGAAATGTATTAGTCCACCGCTTGAGAGGTTTCCAGTCCTGTAAACTTTGGTTCTGACCACATTAGTTCCCAAGAACAACGAAAGTAGAGGTTGGTTACTGCAATGGCGGGTTTCCCAGTTTGTACTGTATGTGCACACAAATTAACTAACGGTAGTAAAATGTCTTTCTAAAATGTTAGAGAGCATGTAAACCTGTTTGATCATCAGAGTGCCATCGGCAGCATGGCCAGAGCTAATTACACACTGGTGGTGCTGTGAAAACACAAACAGATTAATTAGTGATTGTTTCCATCGTGGCAACCCCTGATAAAGGGAATAAGCTGAAAGAAGTGAGGTTTTTTGGGAGAAGACCACAAACTTTTGAGATAAAATGAATTCAGAAGTAGGCATGGGCCGGTATAAGATTCTGACGGTATGATAATCTTGGATAAAAATATCACGGTTTTCTTTTTTAAATGTCTGGGTAAAAAACAAAAACTTTTTACCCTTTTAAACACAGTATATTTTATTTTGAGAAACATTTAAAATATTTTGGAACAGTAAACATGTCAGGCTTAATGAATTATTGACTTCTTCATTTGTTTCAAAAACAGATTTTTTTACAATTTAAAACATGTTTGGATATCTTTTCTGCTGGAGATACTGTTGTCCTAAAAAACTGCTGTATACCTTGAAAACGGTTATCATCCCATGCCTATTCAGAAGAGGTCTCTATGCATATTGCATGAACAATTCTCTTAAGTCATGCAGATAGTATTAACTTGTGTCCTGCTGGGTATTTCAGTAGATTACAATTCAATTGTGCACTTCTAACCTGACCTTGATGTGTGTGTGTGTGTGTGTGTGTGTGTGTGTGTGTGTGTGTGTG
>CAIGQV010001262.1:57353-72110 GCA_903798115.1 Danio jaintianensis
TGTGTGTGTGTGTGTGTGTGTGTGTGTGTGTGTGTGTGTGTGTGCGTGCGTGTGTGCATGTGCGTGAACCCTTTTTCTTAAGGCGATCAACATGGAGAGAAGAAAAAGAAAAGAAAAATGAAGGACAAAGCAGTGTTTGCATCAGCTGAAGAGGTAAATGGTTTGGTTTGGTCACGAGTAGATTGTTTTAATCAGTAAACTAAATAAGATCAATATTTGATGCGATCACCATTTGCCTTTAAATCTGCTTTTTCTTGGGAACACTAACACACTTAAAAACTACTATATTTCCATTTTATTTTGCTTGTGTACTTTTTGTTCACTATTTATTAATTTTTTTTTTAAACTGAAATCTATAACAGTTACTCTAAGTAGAGCAAGATGCACACAATTGTGGCAGTGTATTTAAGTTCTTTGATTTCAACTGCAGAAATGACGTCTGTTTATTATACCTTACAGAGATAGTACACAAACACGATGTTTTTTTAAAATTATTATTATTATTATTATTGGAACAATTAAAAATATTAGATGTATGAAACAAAATCATTGTTAGTTATCTAATTCCACAAATTTGTTAAATCTAAATCAGCTCAGTTACATTTCTATAACTGCTTTTATTTTACCTAATTCTAATAGCAATATTGAACAGTATTAAGTAAAGTTTTCTTTCCAGTTTCTTAAGAGAACAGTTTGTATAACTGCTTAAGCAATAAAAACAGAATTACCTTGTTTATAGGGTTGGGTACGGAAACCCTGTGCCATATTATCTTTTTAACCGGTATGCACCGGACTGAATCAGCATATGAATTTCGGTGCCACTTGTGCTGCGACAAGGATGTAAAAAGCATCAAGGGGTGCATCAAAGGCACACATAGTTACGCGTTGTGTCACACCATCTTTAAACATTTAATTCTAAACAACTTTGAGGGATGCGGACACCGTCGGCGATGTTAAGCGGTTGTTCTTGTTGCTTAGATATAGAAGGCAAAGCATGCAGTACAGCTCATCCAGTGAGCGACTCCCTTCATCGACACGCATGATCGCGTTCATCAAATTTGCTTAAACTAAGCATTCTAAAGTATGGCTATATTATATAAGCAAGGATTCTGACACAACAACGCACAGCAGATGCTTTACAAAAGTTGCCTGTAAGGGAGAAACATGTCAAACTTATGAAATCTGAGGGCTCATGGAATCAACTTAAAGCAAAGACCATAGAATACACAAGACATGTCACTCGTATCTTTTTGAATGGGGAAAAGTGTAACGGTCAATATGGTGAATAAAGCCCCGCCCTCTAGTACAGGAGCCAATCATCAATCGCTGTCCATAGGTTTCATGTGACGTCACACAGTGGTGCGGCCGCCATTTTTGTGACCGAACTGTACTACGCTGTCAATCTGCTGTGGTGCTGAAATAGCTGAATTATGTTATGTTGCTTCAGTAGCGCCCGTAAACTTAACTACATGTCATTGCATAAATGTGTCCTGATGTAATTGATAATAATGTGCTTTATCTACAGGCTATCCAGTTCCGTGATCATGCTTGCGCTACTAGTCTAATGTTAACCCTTTGTGGAGACAGCTTAAACCGCACCGCTTGACTTACTTTATCACTGAATAAAAGCACTCGTTTTTGTTATAATCGCTGTTAAACAAATAAAATAGCCCTTTAACTTTTAAACGATATTTTACTCTTATTTGCACGACCTAAAATGATGGATTATCCTGCTGCTTGTGGGTTTTCACTGTCATAAAAAATGTAAACGTTCAGTGCTGGATTGTAATCTAATTTGATTAACAGACCGTCACTCACCCGTACTGTAGATCGCTGTGGTGAACGATCTGTCCAGAAATGCCCTGGAATCTGTTTTCTGTATATGTTGATGCACTTATGTGTTACTCTTTATGAGCGCGCTCTCCCTCATGGGTCTGTGTGTCAGAAACACGCAAGCACCATGTGCGATCTGCCGAGTTTATGACACACAAATATCGTGGATGTCGTGTTCATTCCTGAGATCTACATCACGTTCTGTGATCAGGTACACTTCATCTTCAAATACATTTTGAATGATAAACACGTCCCGATGTGTAGTAGTGATAGTCTTCACTGTAAATGCCCTGAGAGCTTCGCTGCTGTTTGGAGTGGATTGTAAACAACTTAGATAGACATTTCATCAGTGTTGGAGGTTATTACTAGCAGATCACCAGAATGTATTTTCTTTAAATACTGATTTTTCTGATCCCCAGTAACAGGCTGTATCTCCTAAAGTTCGTGGCCACGGCAAACAGTAGTGAAGCAGTGAATAAATGTACAGAAAAGTACATTAAGACAAGTTGAGACAGACACGTCGCAGATTTGAAGGAACAAAACACAGTTCGAGGTATCATCAGAAGCATCATAACGAGTATTTGTTTATTTTTTAGCAAAATATCGATTTCATCTAGTCTCATTTAAATCCGCTGTGATTATGTGTGTGACCATATCGGACACAAATATGGCGGCGAGTGTAGCGGAAGTGACGTTTTTGGTCCCCATGAATAGACTGGCGATACTCCGGGGGAGGGGCTCGGACTAGGCGTGAGTTTCTGCAGCTTTTGTGTGATTTGGACGTTTAGAAATGAAACTAAAGAGACGGTTGTTGTTTAATTTTATTAATGATTCCTAATATGAAATTCAATTGTAAGATTGGCAAGCAGTTTTGGAGAATTAGGTGTTTCCCCATTCAAACAGAATGCCCGAGAGGCGTTTCAAAGATGGCCGCCGAGTTAAATAACTTGCCTTAAAGGGACTTTGTCTTTGACAGCTTGCGACATCGTCTGGCACTTTCAGTTAGTACCTTTACATGAACACCAATACTCCGATTTGAATAGGATTAAACCAATAATACTGTGATTCAAAGTCTACCATCATGTAAACAGCGAAAAAAAAAAAAAAAATTTGATTACCTTAAAGGACCACAGACACCCGCGTCACAAAATGTGGAGATTATTTCTTTCCATTCGGCGTGCGGTATCAAATTCCATTAAAACAACACTCTTCCACCAGTCTGTACATCATATTCTCATTCAATACCTCAGTTCGTCAGGGGGGCATGACTGAAATGTTCCTGAATGAAAGCGAAACTGCTGAACTGCAGTTAAAGTCGAAAAATTTAAATTACGTGAAACTCCAGAGGAAACGTGGATAGCATTGTAACATTAATGGATCTATGTACTATAACATGTAACACGAAATCATGAAAGGAACGTTCCAAAAGTAACTCAAATAAACACCTTAATCATGTTATTGTCTTATTCAGATTAAGGCAAATGATTAGATTACTGATGTCCATGTAAACGTAGTCACAAGCCCCAACCCTAAAAAAAAGGAGTTCCCTGATTTTGATGACAGCCTTTCCACAGGTTAGCAGTAAGCTAATGTAATGTTAATTGCATAATGCAAATCTTACATTCATGCTAACAAATAAATGATAAAAAGAAATATATTAATGCAATTCAAATATATAAAATATGAATTGATATATACTTTAAACTGATAAATATATAATTATATTGTTCAATCAAAATGATTAAAAAACATTGTCAAATAATTTTGTGGCTCAGAAGTATCGGTTCAGGCACCGTTCTGGCAGCGGTAGCATTTTAAAAGTATCGATTTAGCACCAATATCGAAACAACCCCGAGCGATACCCAACCCCACTTGTTTATGATTATTTTTTTTTATTACTTACTGAATTACCATTATGTGTTAATGTGTTATATTTCATTTGTGTATTAATTTGTTTGTTGTTTTTAATTGTATATTTATTATCGAAATGTTTTTTGCCATTAAAATAGCCTTGGTTGCTGACATTGCATTAAATAAAAAATACATTACATTAATGTGCTATATAAATAAACTTGCCTTGGCTTAATCGGTGCATCATACATTTACAGATTACAAGTACTGAAAATAAATCTCTAATTTAAAGCACTTCTTGTTTTTTGTTTTAAGATCAGCCCAATTAACATCTGAACACATCTTTTTTTCTGCATGTTCATTTGCAGTTTTTGCAATTTGTTTACATGTGTGAATTTCTTAGTAGTTTTTATACAATTTCTTTGTTGCCTGTTGCTCAGTGCTGCTTTCATGACTTGTATTACTCTAAAGTCTACTTTTTTTTTTGCTTTTGCAAGGTTCAAAAGCTACTTGACATCACTTTGTACCTAAAAATAATACTGTTGCATCAAATTACATTAGTCACTGTTTTATGATGAGCAGAAACTATTCTTTTAAAGTAATTAGTAGTAGGGTTGTCACGATACTGGAATTCGGTACCAATCGATACTGAAATTTTAAAAACGTCCATTTCCTGCAAACATTTGAGTACGTTCTTAAACAGCGCTGATTTGCCATTGTGTTCACGTGCTTAACAGAAATGACTGTGATTGGCCGTGAAGGTCATCAGTTCACCTAACTCACCGCTGTTTACTGAGTGTAACCACAGATACAGGGACACTGGAGCATTTTAAGCTGCGATTCATCAGCGGATCGCTCGTATGTCAGCTTATTGACAAACCAGTGACTTTGAGGGTGCTTTCACACTTGGTTCAGTTGCCTGGACTGTACCCAAATTCGATTGTCCCCCCTTGCCACCTTCTCGGCTGGTTTGTGTTCACACTGTCTTTTTTCCTTCTGAACCCTTGCGTCATCGAGCTGCTGTTTTGTTTACGGCTGTTGCTAGGTGACAGTCACGAAAGCAAAGCACCAAAATGAAGAGACGTCCGCACATCGCGGTCATTCTGCTTTTGTTGAATCTTTTGGTTTTGGACATACAGAAAGCGACTCGTGCCTATCTGCCGCAAAAATATTATAAACGTTCAGAACATCACACAGTGTCTGCAGAAGCTGTTTTTCTAGGAGACAAGCAGACATTATCACTGTGTTTGCCCTGGCTCAGTCCCGCTTGTCATCAAGCTACAGTACGTGATACAAAGACACACACACACACACATGAATGAACGTTATGAAAACGATAGTTTGTTGTACAGTTGGCGACTCACTTCCGTTATTTGGTACGATTGCATTCATACTAGAAGTAAACCGGACCAGAGTACGCGTGAACCGTACCCCCAGACCACCTCTTTCAGGAAGACTCTGGTACGGTTCATGGGTGCGCACCCGAGTTCAGAAGACACGTTCACACTAGCTAAACGTTCCGTACTCTGACGTCAAACGAACCCGGGTGCAGACCAAAAGTGCTAGTGTGAAAGCACCCTGAAACGCTCCAGTGTTCCTGTATCTGTGGTTACACTAAGTAAACAGCGGTGAGTTTGGTGAACTGATGACCTTCAATGCCAATCACAGTCATTTCTGTTGAGCACGTGAACACAACGGCAAATCAGCGCTGTTTAAGAACGTGCTCAGTAGCGCTCAAATGTTTGCAGGAAATGGACGTTTTTAAAATTTCACTACCGATTGGTACCAAATTCCAGTATCGTGACAACCCTAATTAGTAGTAAGTTCTAAACATTTCAGTGTCTTACGCCTGTTTGAATGAACTGCTGATTAATATTTGTCTTTCTAAACAGTTTGGCTGTCTGTTGGATGAAAACGCAGGTCTCAAGTTTGAAAACAGTGGCATGAATGCAATGTCCAATGCAGACAAAGCTGGTGAGTACTGATGAAGTACCAAATGAAAAATGACTTCATGCACAACAATTAGAGATGAATATGAAATGTAGCATGGTTAAACTGGTACTGTTATGTTGAGTGATATCTGTTGAAACTGCTGCTCGCTGTTTTTGAGGTTGAATGTTTTTCCCCCAATGTTTCTGTCTCTTCAATCCAGGTGTCAAGCAGCTGAAGTGGGAAGCTCAACGGAATGACTGGATCTCTGGTAGAGATGTCAAAACTCTCCGGCGGAGAAAGGCAAATTTCAACAAGAACAAGTTTGGAATGGCCAAAAAACATAAGAGTGTCAAGAAAATGAGAAAGTAGAATAAAAATACCTGTTTATACTCCAGATTGGTGGACCAGACTTCTTGATCTGCTTCATGGATGCCATAGATCTTGGTACATTGACAGTCGCGGTGATGTACCAGAGAGGAGGAACTGCTTTGCAATATTTCTGTATGACTGTAGCTCTAGAGTGGTTTAGTCAATCTTGGCTGCTTTATCCAGGGTTTGTACATGCTTTGCAAAGTGCTTAATCATATTATAAAAAGTTAGAAAATTTGTCTTTTAAACATCCAGTGTGGTTTGTTTATTTTTTTTAAATATTGTTTAGTATTTTACCAAGGCGTAAGATGACGTCACAGGAAAAGGGCCGGTTACGAAAACATGGTTAAAAACACAAATGCTGCATCCCAGTTTGCCTACTAAAGCCTGGTTTATACTTCTCCGTCGAGTGATCTGCGTGACCCGCGGCGCATGCAATGCACGTATAGCTGTTTGTGTTGCTCTGCAATAACACTTCCGAAACGCTAGCTGGCAGTATGTTTTTTCTGAACGCTACCTTAATGTGCAAGTGGCTCAAACTCGCTCATTTTGAGGCGGGAACCGGCGGACGTGCAACAACTTTAATCATAAGGTAAACACAAAACAACAGTTTCCATCTGGACCTCCTTCACGCAGTTTCCATCTGGACCTCCTTCACGGGACTCCACACTTGTAAACACTTGCTCCATCGGGCTCGTGGCTCTCACCTCCGCCCACACTCGACAGCGCTACCAAGCTGACCAATCACAGAGCTTGCGCTACGCGTCGTTGCGACGTGCAGTTACATTTTTTGAGAGGTGCACGTCGGCAACTGCCACGGCGAGGGCTATGCGTGCGTTTGACACAGAAGTATAAATCAGCCTTTATAGTTAAAAAAAATAATAAATACTTGTGTGTAACAAGTCTATTTAAGCGTTAGGACATACTACTTTACTTATGTGCCCTGTCAATCATCTTGTCACATCATCCACATTTCATATTTAGGCTGCATTTACACAATGATGTAGTTAGAAAAATGGAGGGTGGTCTAAGAAACTGATGCTACCACAAAAACTGTATGCCAGGCCAGTTATTGGGGCTGTCGCCTTGTTAGTGAACAGCACCTGTATGGAAGAGAAGCATCAGTTTCACCACAACCAAATCAACTTGAATGAATTCAGATTTCTTATCTTATAGTTAAATGTTTGCATTGGTCATTCTTTGTGTCTTGCGCAATGTGGAAAATTTGATGTCCCACACAAGGTTGTTCTGTTGATGCTCCATCAGGATAAGATTTTTTGCGATGTACTGAGCAGTGTTGCCAGATTGAGCGGTTTTGAATTAGATTTTGCGGGTAAAAAATGGTTTGGCGGGTTGACAAAGTTTGGCGGTTTTGAAACGTACATTTTATATGCAACTTATTTAACAAAACGTAACTGTGTGCTCCTACTCCATTCAGTTAGTAGTGACCAGTGCATAGCGCAAACCGCGTGCGCCCACCCGCATGAGGAGGTGAAGGAAAGTTGTATCAAAATCTGACTCCCCGGACAAATCCGACTCCCCTTCGCGTGCACTCGCATCACACAGTGCCTGCAGTTAAACTCACAGCGGTCTATCATGACACTTTTATCGATCGTTTTTTCCCGCAATTGACAGCAAGAACAAACATAGACGCGTTGTCTGATTGACAAGCAGCACCTAATTATGTTCAAAAGAATTTAAAATGCCAAATGGGACTAATTTATACCCCATTTCGAAAGTTAAACATACTCTAATAGGTAGCGTACACAACATTAAGTGCAGTGTGTGATTGAGAGGGGGCAGCGTTTCGATGTGATCCGGTCATGTGACTGCCACTGTTGTTAAAAAATACAGTTAAAAAATTATGACAGTTAAAGTAAATAGGTTAATTTCAATTTAAATCAGTTCAAATTAAATAAAATATTAATCTAATATTTTGGGCATGTTTTTGTGCATTTGGCAGGTTTTGAACAGCTTTTGGGCTGGAAAAAGTCCGCTATATCCGGCAACACTGGTACTGACCTGTGATTGATGAGGGGGAGCATGTAGAGGTGTGACCAGAAAAAGAAGGCCATGTCAGTTCTTTTTGTACCATATCAAGTTTGCCATGAGCTTTGTCAGCCTTGGTCAGAATTTTAATACTGCCATCTTTGTAAGAGCTTGGAATTTGTGCTTTCTGTTCTTTCTTCTCCTCATGGTTGCCTTTTCCAGCTCCCCTTGTATTTCAGAAGCCATTTGGCATCCATCTTTGCCTGTTAAGGGTTCTTGTGATCTGCTCTTGTGTCAGGCCCATGAGGTTGTGGTCCCAGATTGAGATGATCTCTGTGAACTGAATGCTTTTGTGACTCTGAATCACCTGTCGTCCCTTCTTGTCTGGTTGTTTCCATCTTTAATGCTGTAGAACGGCATATCCCTGTTTGTAAAGGGTGTTATTTGTAGTGCTTGACCAGTGCCATTGGGTCTGCTGTGTCAGCAAGTTAGGCTGAGGATTTGTAACATTTAGCCACTCTTTTGAGAATGAGGGCAAGGGAATCACACAGATTTTGAAGTTAAACTTTGCAGAACCCTGTACTAGTTCACCACATATGCAGAGCTTGAATTTGATGACTTAAAGCTGTTCCTTTGGCATGCTACTATGCAGAATTACTGACAAATGCCATATTATTCACTCTTCGGCTAACCAAAACTCATCCAAATCAGCCAAATGTTTTATTTAATGTGGACCAAACTCCAATCATGACTCAGCCAAGCAGATGTAGTTTGCTTTTTGTCTCTATAGGCTGGTCATGCTAGCATTTGTCCACCAAGAAACAGCAAACCAGCATCAAAACAGACCTTACCAGAATATGCAGTTCTTCCAGCAGGTCTAATAAAAATGTCCTAACTAAGAGTTCTTGTTTTGAACTCAACGATTCATTCCCTCTGCATACAAAGAGGGCCGTACCATGGAATAAATGTCTGTTGGAGTTGTGAGGTAGTTTGGCTTACAGTCAGAGAGTCAAAGGTTGCACTCCAACTTCAGTCCAAAACTTGATCATGAGCAGGTACAGGCAGCATTGTGTGGGTACTAAGGCTGTGTGTTGTAGGTATTGACTGCATTATGTGGTGAATGTCGGGATGTTTTTTAACCAGCTTGTCAGAGTCTTTAGTTGCATCCAAAATGGCATACTTCTTGAATAGGCACTACATTTGAATTTACTTCACAACTGATGTAAAAGTATGTTCTATACAGTATGAATATGCTAGCACCGCACGATTGGATTTTGGATGTACTAGGTCAGTTGGGTCACTTTATTTCCATTCATACGTTCTCTCTTGATGTCAAGTTTGCAATGATAAATGAAATATTGTATGCATAAATCTCTGAGCTGACAGACCTCTTTAAACAAGTCAAAATACTCATCATTTTTGGTTGTACCAATAAGAGATCATTTGATGCTGGAAAGTCTTTGTTTAAAATCACAATAATATATAGCAAGAAAAACATCAATGTGCGCACATCTAGGAAATTCTTGAAGGCAGGTGCTCGATCAAGCCAAACACAATGGAAAAAGTTTAGCACTCCAAAGACAAATGTCATAGGACAACGCAGATGAATTCGGATTTCTGCCTTCCAATCCGTTCCAGCATGGATCAACGTTTATCCTTTTTCTCATTACTTTATTAATATGATTATTTGAATGGGTATTTAACCTTGAAATGATTTTGACTAATGAATAAGTTGACACACTGCTTAATGTAAGACTGTTCAGTGTCCTTGCTCCTCTCTTTGTCTATTTTAGCTCTATTTTCAGGAGCCACCAAACCAGGTCAGAGGTCATAGAGACCTCGAGTGGAACTGAAGGGCTGGATGATTGAAAACAATTTGTATAACTGTGTGTATATTCAGTTTGAAGCGATTTTTCCTTTTTATTCAAGATAGACTTTGTGTAGTAAGTATATAGCAGCCTGAATGCTGTTTATACCAGTTTTAAACTAATTTGATAAGACAACTGAGAGTACAAAGAAACAACCTTGTGTTTTTTTATTTTTATAACAGATTGTCTCTTGCGTGTGTGTATGCATCCGATGGGTCAGTTCTATAGGTCTGAGACCAGCTCTTATTTGTCTACGGGCGACTTGACCCAAGCCTCCTGTCGCCATCCCTATCTGAATTCAGATATGACCCCGCATTGACATACATACTTGGAATTGTCTAAGTTTTAACCAATCGAAACCTGTTACCTGAATCACACCCTTTCTGGTCTTGTGTAGAGAGTATAATTGTTATTGATTTGTGATTGAGTTCCTAGGCCGCTCTGCTTACACTGCGAGTGTTGAAGCTGACTTCTGTTGATGAAACTGCAAACTATCTTCAGTAAACTTTATTTATTTGAATCTCTGACTCCGGCTCTTCTTCATCTGACGGACTGGTCATTCTTTGGGTTAAAACTGTAAATTATCCCTACAACGCTTCAACCTACATGGACCTACTCTGATGAAGGCTGTGTAGGTTGAAACATCCTATTAAATTTGTCTTTTTTAAAGACTTTTTCTATGGACCACTTTAATGTGGTGATTGGCCCATGAACATTTCCTGCTTGTTATCATACTATTTCATAACTGTAACGAGAGGCAATTCAATCATATCTTCACGTTAAAACAGCATAACTAAAAATCATAACATTATTTATCAATATGTTGGGTTCTCGGAAGCTATGGAAATTAAAAACGTAAAACAGGGCATACATTAGGACCATTGTTATTGTTTACGTTCCTCAAAATGGTCTATAAAACACAATAACAAAACTTTCTCATCACAGCAGTCAACAGTAACCTGCGTTAACCTGGTTATTCCTTTGATTCTGTTAGTGTGTTATTTAAGTGAAACCTATTCATGTATGGCTTCTTTTTTGAGGAAAAATAAAATAACTTATAAAATGAACAAAGAACCATGGCTGAGGCAGGTAACATGGATGTTTAAAAGGCTTTGTTTGCACATAAAATTCAACCCCTGAAAAGATTTTAATTTATTCAGTGCCAATAAATAGTAAAAGTCTCTGTTCATCTGTTCTCTTCAAAATAAACTTAATACCATTAGCCTACTGCTCCTGGAAGCTCTAGTGATGAAATTGAAAGTGTGAATAAAAATAGATATGAAATGTTATTTTACAAAAACAAATAAAACTATGCATAATAACCAGATTAAGACCCTCTGTTATTCTGACTATGTGTGGGTACCTTCTGAAGGAAGCTTATGCGGTGACTGTTTATCCACAACCAAGATCTGCACACTTTTATCTTATTACTCCTATGTGGCTCGATTATGCCCTGTGCAAATCAGTGAGCAGAGCTACTGAATCGGTTTAATATTCTTCGATGGAGGCAGTGTTTTACCTACCATAAATGGGGGACATTCCAGGTTGTAGTAATGTCTGGGCTTACTGTCAATTTTTAGTAAAACAGACACTTATTTGAAATGATCATTGAGTCTCCAGGGCCGGTCTTCCTTAAACACCTGACTTTGGCTTCAATGAAACTAATTTCAGTTTTACTATATATATATAATTTTTAAAATGTAGAAAATGAGGGGTGGGTCCCTGAGACAAACGACGAGAACCTCTTGTGTAATAGATTGTATTGTATAATTGACAAACACTATAACGTTCATTCATTCATTTTTCCTTCGGCTTAGTCCCTTTATTCATCAGGGGTCGCCATAGCAGAATGAACCACCAACTTATCCAGCATATGCTTTACACAGCAGATGCCTGGGAAACATCCATACACACTCATTCACACACATACACTACGGCCAATTTAGCTTATTCAATTCACCTATACTGCATGTCTTTGGACTGTGGGGGAAACCGGAGCACCCGGAGGAAACCCACGCCAGCACAGGGAGAACATGCAAACTCCACACAGAAATGCCAACTGAATCAGCCGGGGCTCAAACCAGCGACCTTCTTGCTGTGAGGCGACAGTGTTAACCACTGAGCCACCATGTCGCCTATGCTATAATGTCATTTCTGAAAAGAAACTATGCTCCATACTGAAAATAAAGAGCGAAGACATTCACACAATAAAACCTATTGCCTATATATATATATATATTTGACAAACCAGACAATCAGTACAGTCCAATGTACACTTGTAGCAGAAGATCTCTTCATTGCATCTCCAGCTCAGTAAATCCTGCCACAGGCATCATTGTTCTCTTCTGCATTTGTTTGCTCTGAGCCAGCCGACCTGTGTTGAGCACAGAGAAAAACTGAAACCTGTCACCCATTTTCTCAGGGTTAATCAGCATGTCATAGCTGTGGATGAGCTGTGCTCTGGTGGAAGGGTCATTACTGCTCCTCAGGAGAACCTAAAGCAGGGGATGACAAAACCATACGTTTAAACAACTTCAAAATATAATCAAATAATTAAAGTTTGCTGTCACTTTTTTTTTAAACTACACTACATAGATAGTTCTTTATATACAGATTTAGTTTCTTTACTTATTGCCACATCAACAACTTACATCTATTTCATGGCAACGGAATCTATTTCATTACATCGACTTCATTAAATAACTTCAGAATTCCATAATTACATAGCTGAATACGGACGACACGGTGGCTCAGTGGTTAGCACTGTTACCGCACAGAAAGACTGACCCCGGCTGGGCCAGCTGGCATTTCTGTGTGGAGTTTGCATGTTCTCCCCGTGTTGGCGTGGGTTTTTTCCGGGTGCTCCGGTTTCCCCCACAGTCCAAACACATGTTCTATCGGTGAATTGAATAAACTAAATTGGCCGTTTTGTGTGAGAGAGTGTATGGGTGTTTCCCAGTACTGGGTTGCACCTGGAAGGGCATCCACCGTGTAAAACATATGCTGGATAAGTTGGCGGTTCATTCCGCTGTTGCGACCCCTGATGAATAAAGGGACCAAGCCGAAGGAAAATAAATGAATGAATAGAATAATATTACAAGCCTCTAGCATTAGCCACACCGTAACAAAAAACATCCATAAAATTGCCTGTTTTTAAGATTTCTCTCATTTATATGAACCGTTTTCTTTCCAAAATATGGCTCTTCATATGCTTGGCCAGAGTAGAATTCCCCAAATTGTGTATTGTAACATGCATTTCAGAAAATCTGTACTGTATAATGTGCTATAGAAATAAAGGTGACAAAGGAATAGTCCCAAAAATAGAAATTCTGATATTATTCATTCATTTTCCTTCGGCTTAGTCCCTTTATTCATCAGGGCTCGCCACAGCAGAATGAACCGCCAACAGCATATGTTTTACACAGCTGATGTCCTTCCAGCTGCAACCCAGTACTGGGAAACATCCATACACACTTATTCACACACATACACTACGGACAATTTAGTTTATTCAATTCACCTATAGCGCATGTCTTTGGACTGTGGGGGGGAAACTGGAGCACCCGGAGGAAACCCATGCCAACACGGGGAGAACATGCAAACTCCACACAGAAATGCCAACTGACCCAGCCGGGACTCGAACCAGCGACCTTCTTGCTGTGAATGTCGCGCCTCTGATATTATTCACTTTTCAATTTCTCACATCTTCCAGCCCTCTAAGATTTTCCCTCATTCTTGAACACAGTAAAAGATATTTTAAATCCAAAAGGTTTCAGTCCCTCCACGAACTGCCTAAGCAACTGGAAACATCATTTGTGAAAACATCATGGAAGGTCATCCATGTGACCAACTTAAGGCTTTTTATAGGACGAAAACAGTTCCTGTCACTTCCTCATTTTTTCACTGACAGTAGTACTATGATTCTCACCTGCATACGGGAGTCAATGCCCATGTTTTTCAAGAAAGATCTTTGTGTGACGGGTCCCAAGCAGATCACCTGGTTTCCTGTCATTTTCCTCAGGTAACTGAAGTCCACATCTGCCGTCAAATCTGCCAAGCCAGGTGCCTCCAAGACATCATGGATTTGATGGCCTTTAAAGCCCTGTCGCAGAAATAAGTTGCAACAACAAAAACATGATGAGTAACACAAAATGGATCGCCAGGTCTAGCAACTAAACCTTTGGGCCATTATTTGCAGAAGGGATTCAAATAAAACCAGTTAATCATCTGAAACACTCATATCAGCAGCTGGACATAATCCGATTTTCTGAAAATCCTGCTTAATGGTTAAACCCTGCTTAAAAAGACACTAAATGTCATTTTTAATGATACATTTATGACATGATCACTTGACATTTGTTTGCTTCTCTTGTATTCTCTGTGCTCACCTTCTATTTTTTTAATGCAGCAAATTACCAATAAACCTGTTCTTATTTACAGACTGTTGTAAGGTAATGAAAATGAAATGGTGTGTGACATCAAATACAGCAAGAGAGATTCATATGCATACAAACCTGTAAAAAATGTCTGTGTAATCACTCTCATGATACTTTGACATCTCACACACACACACACACACACACCAATCGATCTGCACAATGCTGCTTCATGTCAAATACAACTAATGACAATGACTGTGATTTCTGCCATTTAACTACTGTGAACTGTTAAATTGTCACTCCCCTTACAAAAATTTACTGTTGTTTTTTTTTATAGTACAAGTGCATGTGTGACATGTGCTCTCATGAACAAATGCCCTGAACTGACGCTGAAGAGAAGAAACTGTTTAAATAAAATCGTTTGTTTTTTGTGGTAACAAATTTATCCTTGTAGCTTCATAAAATGAGAACTGAACCACTGATGACACAGACTGTGTTGACAATGTTCTTTGTACTTTTATATATCAAGATGGCGC
>CAIGQV010001262.1:77110-100108 GCA_903798115.1 Danio jaintianensis
TATGTGTGAACATACCTGGCAATAAAGCTCTTTCTGATTCTGATTTTCTGGACTATTGATGTCTACGGAATGTAATGTAATGTTTATTTATATAGCGCATTTATCGTGTATGGCCATACACTCAAAGAGCTTCACAATCATGAGGGGGGGTCTCTCCACACCACCACCAGTGTGCAGCCTCCACTTGGATGATGCAACGGCAGCCACAGGACAACCTCGCCAGTGCGCTCACCACACACCAGCTGTAGGGGGAGTGGAGAGACAGTGATGGAGCTCAGGGGCGGACTGGCCATAGGGATCTATGCCAATTCGGTGGATGGGGATGATAGGGAGGCCATGATCAGTAAGGGCCGATGGAGGGTTACTCTTTACAAGAAGTGCCATGGGATTTTTTTTTAATGACCACAGAGTCAGGACCTTGGTTTAAGGTCTCATCCGAAGGACAGCGCTCACTGACAGTATAGTGTCCCCTTCACTTTACTGGGGAATTAGGACTCACACAGACCGCAGGTTGAGCCAGGCTGTGACCTTCTCATCACTGGACGTCCAGGCTCTGGCACCTAGACAGCAGCTCTGCACAGGAAGTTTGGCCAAAGGAGAAATGGTCGTGCCCAACTGAGCCTGGTTTCTCTCGAGGTCTTTTTCCTTCACTTTCGCCAATTGGTGAAGTTTGTTCCTCGCCACTGGCTTGCTTGGTTTTGGGACTTGTGCAGCTGTGCATCAATGGATTTGCTCTTCAGTGTTTGGACTTTAAGCAGTGAAAATTAAACCACACTGAACTGAACTAAACTTCAACTCTGAAAACTGGACTGACACATTTTCCATTTACTAGAACTTCTATGTTAAGCTGCTTTGACACAATCTACGCTGTAAAAGCGCTATAGAAATAAAGTTAAATTGAATTGAGCGCACCCTGCTGGCCTCACTAACACCACTTCCAACAGCAACCTAGTTTTCCCATGTGGTCTCCCATCCAGGTACAGAACAGGCTCAGAAATGCTCAGCTTCAGTGAGTAACCGGTCTTGGGCGGCAGAGTGATATGGCTGTGGCAGGAATGTTTCAGGATGTTTCATTGCGGTCTATGGAGGGTCAGAGAGCTATCAGATTTCATGAAAAATATCTTAACTTGTGTTGTGTGTTTAATTTGTGTTGTGTTTGGAAAGACATGAGGGAGAGCAATTAATGACTGAATTTCATTTTTGAATGAACTATCCCTTTAATTCTTTAGAGTAAGTGGCAATTATAGTAGCGAGCTCAGATGTTGTTAACTTGAGTTCTTTCATTTCACAAGTCTTTTCACACTTTCTTTTGAGATCCAGAATTTTATTGTAAAGATTACTTTGTGTTACAGTTGGCTAACTCCTAACATAAGAACACTTTAGCTATCAACTAACCAGCACACGCCCCAATCAAAGATTCTAAATGGGGTACTTACTCTGAAAGTATCAGTTTTGGTCCCATCATGCCCATAGTCTACAATTAAGGCTGCGCCTCCGTCCTCTGCAATCCGACTGGCCAGCTTCTGAACAATGACTCCACCCTCAGGACACACTTCCACGTGTTGTCTGCTTTCATCTTTCTAGAAATATTCATTGACAGGAAAATATTTTAAAAATATAACTCAAAACACCTGTGCCAAGTTATCACACCAGAATGTCAGGGATGAGCAAATTCGGTCCTGTAGGTCAATCAATCAATCAATCAATCAATACACCTCCCCCTGTAGCTTTCTAGGGTTCTTGAACATGATGGGTGTGTCTCAATCAGCTACCTAGCTCTCATGGTCATGAATCAGTAGGTTGTATGCACACATTTCGGGACTGGTATGGTCAGTAATGAGCAGTGTTGGGGAAAGTTACTTTTAAAAGTAATGCATTACAATATTGAGTTACTCCCCAAAAAAGTAACTAGTTGCGTTACTTAGTTACTTTTTATGTTAAGTAATGCGTTACGTTACTTTTGAAGTTACTTTTCCTTACCTTTGCTGAGGCTTAATCTCTTTCTGAACTTGCAGGGTTTTTCCATTATTATTATTTGTAATACATGAGCTCTGCAATTAACAACACACTCTATAACCTTCATTTATCTAAAAAAAAAAAAAAAAAACTATAATTAAGTAAAAATAATAATTTAGGTAATGTTATGAGAACTTCCTGAGCCCAGAGCTATACATGCCATATATACAAATTAATGAAAGGTTAAAGCAATGTGTTTGCTACTTGTGTCTTTTTAGTGAAGTAAAATCACTGTCCATTGAAACAATCCAGTTTTCCTTTTCTTACATCCATTCAAAATAATGAGAATATGTCTGTCGTAGTGAAACAAGGCTCTGCCATTTTGGTTTCTATCTGTTCCTGCATACTCTCAGAGTGTGTGATTCAATGTGACGACTACTATTTTTTAAAGTAATGCGCTACTTTACCTGCTACTTAGAAACGTAATATTATTACGGAACTTGTGTTACTTGTAATGTGTTACCCCCAACACTGGTGATGACTTTGGTTCACTAGACATTGGGACACTGATCTTGACTGCAATTTATGAATCACTATATAATTCCTATTTTTCACATATTCATTTTATAACGTTTAAAGTACATTATAGATAAAGTTATTTGTAAAATTTGATTTCAACCATTTCAACCATTAGTCGATTAATTACATATTTATAAACACTTGCTAGATTGTTCTGTGTCCAGTCTAACTATATTCATTCATGGTTAAAAACACCATCTGGATTTAACCAATCAAATAGGTAACCCATTGAATAATTACAGCATGAATGATTATGTTTTAGTTGGTAACAAGTTAATTAACCCTAACTGACGCATATCTAATTTCTTAAACAACCATGTCGGAAGACACTTGTAGTCGATCAAAGGAGGACTAAAACTACTAAAGTTGGATTAAGAACTGTCCAACGCATCATCAAAAAACCAGAAGCATAGTGGGAAACCACCATGTTTAAAGACAAAATCTTGAATGATGGAGACCGGCGATCACTTGAATGTCTGGTGATATCCAATCCTCAAAAGAAATGACAAGAGTAGAACTGTTATATATTTAATATGGCTATATTTAATAGTAAAGCAAGAGAATTTCCACATGCACAATGCAAAGGAAACTCAAGGGATTGTGACTGAACAGCTGTGTAGCCTTAAGAAAACCACTTATTTGTTAGACTAATTGAGAACATTCATTCATTCATTTTCTTTTCGGCTTAGTCCCTTTATTAATCTGGGGTCGCCACAGCGGGATGAACCGCCAACTTATCCAGCATATGTTTTACGCAGCGGATGCCCTTCCAGCTGCAACCCATCACTGGGAAACATTCATACTCATATACTATGGACAATTTTAGCTTTAATTGAGAACAAATGCTTCAAATTTGCTAGGGAGCATAGAGATTGGACTGATTGGAGCAATGGAAGACGGTCATGTGGTCTGATGAGTCTAGATTTACCCTGTTCCAGAGTGATGGGTGCATGAGAATAAGAAGAAAGATGGATAAATGATGTGCCTATCACACAGGTCTGTGGGACAGTGTTATGACCTGGGAAGCTGCAGTTGGTTAGGTCTAGGTTCAGCAACTTTATGTGCCCAAACAATGAGGTCAGCAGACAACCTGAATATACAGAATGACCAGGCAATTTCCATTAACAGAGTTTATACTTTTTTTCTCAGATACTTTGATTTCTCCACATATAGACAATACAAACCATGTATAAACGCACAAACAATGGCCTCCATACCACACAGAGTGAAAGTGCGGGAAAACTCATTTCCCTCCTTTCCTTTGCTTACATTTGATCCTTCTCCCGCGCTTCTTTCTCTTCACCCACTCTGATCTCCACTCAGCTCACACAGAAAGATCAGATCAAAGTATGAATATTCTGTATCAATGCAAGTGACTTCATCCATCATATTAAATATTATTTGAAAGGTCTCAGCGTGACTGGTACAATGGTCTAGTTCTCACAGAAATAGGCCTAATCAAAGTAAAGACTGACGGCATGTCGGTGGGTAAGTGGTTAGCACTGTCGCCTCACAGCAAGAAGGTCACTGATTCAAGCCCCGCCTGGGTCAGTCGGCGTTTCTGTGTGGAGTTTGCAAGTGTGTATGGATGTATCCCAGTGCTGGGTTGCAGCTGGAAGGGCATCCACTGCATAAAACATATGCTGGATAAGTTGGCGGTTCATTCCGCTGTGGCAACCACCGATTACTAAAGGGACTAAGCCGAAGGGAAAATGAAACGAATGAAAGTAAAGGCTTGAAACCTTAGGGATCTTTGACCCACTGCAGAAGGGGTGTCATTTGCCTCTGTTCAAAATAAATCCTGTTTTCCACTGCAGGAATGCTCCCATTGTTGTTTCAGGCACCCCTAATTGGGGATTGTTTTAACAGAGTCTGAGTATTTAAGGAAAAGTGTCAAGTAGCCCATGGTGATTTTGTAGCCAGATTAGCCCATGGCATGGTCACGCTCCATACTATGGATCTTTTGCTCTTAGGTTTATCTTTGAGAAATTAATGTCTTTGATGAATTGATTGTCTGTGAATTGACTAAATAATTGAAATAATACACACTGACCTGACTAATCAATTAGGTTTCAGATTGTTCTAGCTGATCTTGTGTTATTAACTGTAGTAGATTATGTAAAGTCCATAACACCTCGAGCCCTAAATGTAAATATTGTGACCTTGCAAAAGCACAAAACAGCAAATGCATGCCATAATCAAAGCTAAAGGTGGACCAATAAAATATTAGTTTGTGTGACTTTTTGGACAGGCAGTGTATAAATGAATAATGCTTCCTCAAAAAGAAAAAAAGAAAAATCGAGTTTGTCTCTGTTTGGTGTTTTGGTTCACATGATTATAAAGTCATGCTATAGAATTATGTTAAGGGAACATAGTGAGCATCAATGTTAACTGATTTTCATAGTGCACTGTGGGACTTTGGCCTAATTCATTCATCATGGTCCACGGTCTTCAGCGTGACTTCCTGATTGATTTTGTTGAAATCATACATTACAGTTTTGAGTTAGTTATGTTAAAAAGATAGTGCCATAAGTATTTTAATTCTTGCTGTATGGTGACTTTATCAGAATATCTTTTCTGAAATTGCTTAACATTATGTAAATATTGCTTCAAAAACAAACAAAAAATTTTTTTAGGAAGCATTTTGGAAAAGTTTTATTCCCTGTGAGAACATTTTTTTGAAAGCAAGTCTTCATCAAAAAAAAACCTTGAATACACAGCTCCACAATTTACCCCAACATGAAAACCACATACACAAACCACAACAAGACCATAAATTCCTTTCTTGGGATGGATAAAATGTGTATGGTTAAAACACGCGTCTAGCTTTATCATATGGAGGTTGGTGGAATTATAGGTATGCTTTTTTGTTTTTCATCATCTGTTCATCTATGTAAAATTGTGACTTGACACAATCTACACTGTAAAAAGTGCTATAGAAATAAAGATGTTTTGACTTGTCCAAATGTGGTAATCAATTAACATTCTCTCTATGCTAGGGTGGCAGGTTATCTCCAACAGATTACAGGGTATAAAGACTCACATGCCTTTGAATGCAATATAAAAGCCAGCACATACACACAATTCTTTGTATCCATATACATGTATGAATGAATCTTCCCCCTGGGGTGTGCAATGTTTTGTTTTTTTTTATTGTAAAATGGATTTGATTGGATCTGCTGGACAAATGTTCTCTATGGAGGGAGACCTTACCTGTATAAGCGTGCTGGAGGCCAGCGTAGGACGGTGAGAAACCACAAATCTCAATTTTCCTGAGTTTTCAGGATCAATATCAACCAGCACCTCCCGCCAGCCATTCTCTGTTCTCTTAAAGAAAATAGACAAATCACTTCAGCAACAGCAATACTATGCTTTAATAAATGTTGGGGAAACAAATGAATGTACCCTAGGATAAATACATTATTTATATTTGAAATATTTCTGGAGTACCTGAAACTTGTGAATGGGTAGAGCGTCAAAAAACTCATGGGCAAGAAAAATGCTAAAACCTGTCAAAGAAAAATGGCACTGTGTTACAACAAACTAAAATAATCTTGCTCATTACGTCGATTTGATGGATCCGTACCTTTTGGGACGTCCTCTATGCTGTGATACCAATATATAGGCAGCCCTGTACATGTAGTGCCACTGCGGTAAAAAGCGTGATCGTTGGTATATATCTGCGTCTGATTTCCAGTAAGACATTCAGCCTGAACTTGGCTTAACTTTGGGCTGACCTCCACAAGATGAATGGAGATCCCAGTCTCGCCCAGGACACCTTTCAGCTGACTGAAGACCTGCCATAAATGAAAACCACAGCTCAAATGTAATTCAGATTAACTATATACTTGAGTTTGTTTAAAAGTAAATAGGAGTTTGCATGTTCTCCCCGTGTTGGCGTGGGTTTCCTCCGGGTGCTCCGGTTTCCCCCACAGTCCAAAGACATGCGCTATAGGTGAATTGGATGAACTAAATTGGCCGTAGTGTATGAGTGAGTGTGTGTGAATGTGAGTGTATGGGTGTTTCCCAGTACTGGGAAGGGCACCCACTGTGTAAAACATATGCTAGAATAGTTGGCAGTTCATTCCGCTATGATAAATCAGAGACTAAGCCGAAGGAAAATGAATGAATGAAAGTAAATAAAGCTTTGGTTCTCTATATTGTATTTAGTGTCATTTGCATGTCATTTTCCTGCAAGCAGAAGCACAACCGCCTTATTTCCGTGGATATGGAACAAATTATACAGCACCCTCCAATGATATAGTCACCTATTATACATTAATTACTGCTAATTAGCTAACGCTAACATATTAGACACGGAGTCTGCAATACATTAGTCATGGCAAATCAGTAGAGCTTGTTGAGGCTCTTTGAATGAAGTTGATGAGTATATAATTAAATGAATATAAATGAAAAAATGTTAGCAACATTCCTAATACCTATCCCATGTAACTGATACAATTGATAACATTTTTCATAGCAATTAGCAAAAGCACAGTATGTCATTTTTGCTGCTAGAAGGCATGTATTTACAACAAACAAGGCCATAGTTTGCATGTCATGACCAAGCGGCAACATCCCACTCTCCCTTATGAGCACATTTCTAATGACCCCAATGTTAAAATGGCCAACTTTACAGCAGATAAAAAGGGGTTTACAGCCTGGTACAAAAAACTAATTTGGGCTTATATAGCTAATATTACACTTCATGAAAACTGTGAGGGGGGTGAATTTTTTTTAGAACTCATCCATTTCATTTATATTGAACGCTGGTCGCCATCCTGTGACCTCAGCTGATTCCGGCTGATTAGTCGCTGAACTCGACATATACATCATATTTTTGTTTTGTTTTATGTGGCTTCACACAGTCAATTGCCTTTTGGAATTGAACTTAATTGTGCTCACAAACCATTCAAGAGGCCTCCATTTCCCAGGTGAGTGATATTCTTATATTCTTGTATATCTTATCTATAAATGTATTCATTCATTCATTTTCTTTTCGGCTTAGTCCCTTTATTAATCTGGGGTCGCCACAGCGGAATGAACCGCCAACTTATCCAGCACGTGTTTTACGCAGCGGATGCCCTTCCAGCTGCAACCCATCACTGGGAAACATCCAGACACACTCACTCACACACATACACTACGGAAAATTTTGCTTACCCAATTCACCTATACCGAATGTCTTTGGACTTGTGGGGGAAACCGGAGCACCCGGAGGAAACCCACGCCAACACGGGGAGTGTATTCATTTTATTTAAGATAATTTATCATTTATAATTTTCTTTAGAACTTGAATGCACTCCAGAATCTGACAGATTGATTAGCTGTAGGCTATAGAACAGTCATCTGAAACGCTGTCATACAGTGTTATGCCTGGATTTCATAAATAGCCTTGCATTTACTAACACAGACTATGTTTGAAGTATTTGGAAGTAATTTGCGTTTTCCTCCAGTAGAAAAACATCATAAGAACAATGTGGATCGCATAGTGGCTAAATGTATTACAAAAGTGTTTTTAAAAGACTAAACACTTTATTGATAAAAGTATACAGCCAAGCACATGTGGTCAGAACACAAACGAGTCGCAGGTAATGAAGTATTAAGAGTTTCTCCCAAAGAAAAGCCCGTTAAGCAAAATGCTTGCAGGTATCTGTAGCTCCTTTTTGCCCTTTTTCAGTTACCCCCAGCAGGCACGATGACGCGCAAAAATGGCGACGGTTGGCCATGCCCACTTGTAGCTTCATTTGCGCTCTTCAGAAACCTATGGGTGACGTCACGGATACTACGTCCATATTTTTACAGTCTATGGTCGTGACAGAGAGTGGAATCATGGAAGTTGTTGTCTTCATTACAACCTGTCATCTTGGAATCTGTTTTATCAGACTAAATATATTTTATTAGGCTTCTGTTAAAAAAAATGCTGCTCTGCACGGTCTAAAAAAACACACAATACATATTAAAGCATCTCCTTGTTTTCGATAAAACCAAACCAGAAATGGAGGATCTGTGTGACGTCATTGGCGTGAACACACAGCACATGCTAGTTAAAACTGCTTGTTTATTTCTCTGGATCGAAACATTTTGGATAATGGAAGTATATGTCAGAAAATGTAGAACAGTTCTAGTGTTTTTTGGATATAAAAAAAACAAAACAAAAAAGCATTGTAATTAATATTGTAATTTTGTAATTAAATCTTAAGTGAAAAAAATTAAATAATAATAAAATAAAATAAAAATCACTGCATACATTCCCGACATGCAAACATTAATTTTTTTTTTTGGACAAAGAAAAGCCCAACTCTACTTAGATCCAGTAAAAATTGAATTCAATTCTGACCCAATAGGGTTTATTTGGCATATGCACTGCCTGCGACCCCAGAGTCAGTGAGGGAAAAACCTTACTCTCCTGTCCACTGATATTGCCACTGCTCTATTACTTTCATTTAGTTATTTGCTCATTTATCATTACTGTCTGACAGATACAAGCTAGTTCTCAGTTGTGCTTTCATTTGTGATCAGTGAACTGGAAAAATAAATGCCATAATGTGCTAAATATTCAATCGACAGCCATAGGAGCTAAATCACGCAAAAGCAGCACTAATATGCCTCAGATAAAGGATATAAAGGAAACCTACGGACTCTTTTCTAACTTTTTGTTCTGAATGAAAGACCAAGACGAACATTTTGAATAACTCATATTTATCAATGGTCCCAATATCAGAGCATTATCATTTGGAGTACTTACCCTCAGGATGTCACCGGTCAATGAACCTCTACCTGGTCCAAGCTCCACTAACTGGAGCGCACTGGATTTCCCAGCCGCCATCCACTCACTGATACACCAAACTCCCAAAAGCTGGAAATGGAAAAAGCTTTTTATATTTATGTTTTAGAGCAGTGTTTCTCAACCATGTTCCTGGAGGACCACCAGTTCTGCAAATTTTCCTGTCTCCTTAAGCAAACACAGCCGATTCAGATCATCAGCTCATTAGCAGAGACTAACAGACCTGTAATGGATGTGACAGAAAAAACATGTAGTGTTGGTGGTCCTCCAGGAACGTGGTTGAGAGACCCTGTTTTAGAGTATCAGTGGACATTCATTTAAAAACAAACAACAACAAAAAACGCTTACCTCGCCAAAAATCTGACTAATCTCTGGTGATGTAATAAAATCACCACCTGCTCCAAGCATGTCATTTTTCACATAATATCCCTGAAAACAAAAACAAAGAGTTTTGGTCTGTGGTGGAAGAGCACTGGCTATTTAATTGTCTCTGTTAAAGTACACAGGTGTATGGATTTGCACACACTACCAGTCAAACGTTTGGAAATATAATAAGATTTGTCATCCCATGATGCTTCAGATATCCTTTTAATATGCTGATTTGCTGTTAAAACGCTACATAAATTTGCAGAAACCAAAATCTCACAAACTAAAGGATTTTTTTCTTAAAATAAATTGAATTGTACGGTAATTAAAATAAAATATCAAAATGCTATTAAATGCTATTCATAGTCATGGTGGTGTAGGTTGTGCGACTGGGATCATGTGGCTTGCATTTATGTTAGAAGACGACTATTTGTCAGTAGCGCATGTCTATAGTTTAATGGTTTTGGGTGGTGTCTTTAAAGCGGGTGTCTGCCATTAGAGAGACAAGTTTTGGTTTAAGTGTTGGAAAATGAATATTGCTTTTGAAAATAAAGATTTGAAACTGAAATATTAAATGATGGTAATAGTATTGTAAATGTGAAAATTGACTGCGGGACAGACTGTTGTATATGTATTTTCAGGTGGATCAAATTTGTGTGTGTGAAACTACATGACAGCTCAACAAAAAAAACTACTCAGAAATAGTAGAACACTATAAAGCTGGAGAGGATTTTAGGAATTTTAAGGTAATGAATGCACTTTGCTATATTCTTTATTTCTAAAAGCTTTTTATTTTTTTTTTAGTAATCCTCCCAATCCACAACAATTCTTGTCGCACCCATATACAATTATGTCTTTTTTTTTTTTAAGTGTGTGTATATATACTACTCTTCTGAAAATGACAGAAGAGTCCATCTTCTTTATCTGATCTAAAACTTTAATTATTGTGAAAATCACTATACAAATAAACTTAAATTAAACTGAATAAAACTGGTTGCCAAGCAATAGGATATATCAGTACAGCCTCTTATTGACCTTATTCTTCACATGCGAGCGGGCGTTGCTATTGGAATCTTTTTGGCTTGAGACTCCTGGTCTCATTCACTCTTCCATCAATTTTTGGATGTTAAAAACAGCTCGTTCTGCTGCTTGGTGTTGTAACTGATATTTTCTTATTCTATTTTTTATGTATACTCATGAACACACATGTTTGTAGAGCAAGTAGTTTGACCGTTTTCTGCTGTTTATTATTCCTAGTCATTTCTCTCATAGGCAACTGAATCGGAAGTTCTAAAACAAGCGCAAAAACAAGCACACTTCCGTATTGCACAATAAGCTCAATAGTATATTGTATTTTTTCTATTGTATTGTATTGTATTTACATGTGGTGCCATAGCTTAAAACCTTCGAGCAAGAAGCATAGCAAAGGCAATCACATTTTCTTGCTTTTATTAAAACTTAAGAACTGTGGCATAATACCAAATATTGAAGTTATAGCCTCAGGTTATGCATGTACAGAATTATAATGACCTCATGATAACCATAATTTGGACATATTTATGACAAGTTATGTTGTCTTGGTAATGTCAAGTTGTCATGACAAAGGCAAAGATCGGTTATGATGCATTAGTTTATGTCAAGGACATCTCAAACGGTGTCATCTTTGCATTGAAAATCATATATTAATGATGTGTCATGTCAGGATTATAAAGGTTTCATGACAGTCTTATGAACACCACCTTCACATAAAGTGTTACCTAATCTTATTTTCAGAAACTATGGTTAAAAATGTGTTTTACCTGTGCTTAAAAAAATTAATTGAGGTAATGTGTTTTAGAAATAAAAGATTGATAATTATGTTTAAACTGTAATAAATTTTGTATTACTTATTGCTGAAGTCTATTAAAAATCACACTTTTTGTCTTTAATAAGCACCATTTAACAATTCAAATACAGACTGTGATTAATTGGGACTTGATTTTTTAGCCAGCTCTAATTGTAATAATACAATACGCTTTTAGAATTCTTTAATATACACTCCAAAAGAGTACATGTAAATCGATACATACCAACACTGGATTGGTGAGTGCCTCCCTCATGTATTCAGCTACTGAAATTGGACCCGTGGCAATGATTTTGGATGTGAGATGTTTAAGGATGGATTTGTTGATGGAAGAGTTTGAGCATGATCGTTTCGTCCAATTCGTCCAAAGCACTATAATAGACAGCACTGAATGTCATTTCTCATAATAGGGAGATTAAATGGTCCATTGATTGCAGAAGGTTTGTTTCTATATACACGCATTACTGCATATGCAAATACGCACAAAATACACTCACCGGCAACTTTATTAGGTACACCTGTCAAACTGCTTGTTAACGCAAATTTCTAATCAGCCAATCACATGGCAGCAACTCAATGCATTTAGGCATGTAGACATGGTCAAGGCAATCTGCTGCAGTTCAAACCGAGCATCAGAATGGGAAAGAAAGGTGATTTAAGTGATTTTGAACGTGGCATGGTTGTTGGTGCCAGACGGGCTGGTCTGAGTATTTCAGAAACTGCTGATCTACTGGGATTTTCACCCACAACCATCTCTAGGGTTTACAGAGAATGATCCGAAAAAGAGAAAATATCCAGTGAGCGGCAGTTCTGTGGGCACAAATGCCTTGTTGATGCCAGAGGTCAGAGGAGAATGGCCAGACTGGTTCCAGCTGATAGAAAGGCAACAGTAACTCAAATAACCACTCGTTACAACCGAAGTATGCAGAAGCATCTCTGTATGCACAACACGTCCAACCTTGAGGCGGATGGGCTACAGCAGCAGAAGACCACACCGGGTGCTACTCCTGTCAGCTAAGAACAGGAAACTGAGGCTACAATTCGCACAGGCTCACCAAAATTGGACAATAGAAGAATGGAAAAACGTTGCCTGGTCTGATGAGTCTCGATTTCTGCTGCAACATTCGGATGGTAGGGTCAGAATTTGGCGTCAACACCATGCAAGCATGGATCCATCCTGCCTTGTATCAATGGTTCAGGCTGGTGGTGGTGGTGGTGTAATGGTGTGAAGGATATTTTCTTGCCACACTTTGGGCCCATTAGTACCAATTGAGCATCGTGTCAACACCACAGCCTACCTGAGTATTGTTGCTGACCATGTCCATCCCTTTATGACCACAGTGTACCCATCTTCTGATAGCTACTTCCAGCAGAATAACCCACCATGTCATAAAGCGCGAATCATCTCAGACTGGTTTCTTGAACATGACAATGAGTTCACTGTACTCAAATGGCCTCCACAGTCACCAGATCTCAATCCTATAGAGCACCTTTGGGATGTGGTGGAACGGGAGATTTGCATCATTGATGTGCAGCTGACAAATCTGCAGCAACTGCGTGATGCTATCATGCCAATATGGACCAAAATCTCTGAGGAATATTTCCAGAACCTTGTTGAATGTATGCCACGAAGGATTAAGGCAGTTTTGAAGGCAAAAGGGGGGTCCAACTCGGTACTAGTAAAATGTACCTAATAAAGTGGCCGCTGAGTGTATATCCACTATGAATATTGTGCTCATGTACCCATATACATATTTATTTACCGTTTACGCTCAAAAGAAATCTAAGAACGCTCAAGAAGCAGACAGGAAATTTATATCTACTTCACTTGTTCCTGCTGCTTGCAATAACACTTCCATGCTGTAACATGGCAACACTTATTATACCTCTCTTTCACTTATCTGCAAACTGCTCTGACACATGCTCTAATAATAACCAAAGAGCATAGAATCACCAAGAGGCGACACTCTGTTGCTATTTGAGAAACAGCCACTAGATGCTCCTAGTGTCACACGGTGTCCATTTTGGAATGAAAATTCCATGAGGACAACAGCACAGATATCTAACGTTAGACAGAATGAGTCAAAATATTGAATTAAATATGAGTTAAAATATTATACTATAGTATACTGAGTACACCCACTTCGAAAAAGTAACATTTTAAACAATATCTCAATAAAAACAAAAACAATTTCCAAAATGTTGACAAGACATTTAATATAACACCTGTTTAACTTATAACATGAAAGTTAGTTTTACTCAAATTAGGGTGATGCAAAAATGAGTCTACACCACATCAAAAACTACTTTGTCTAGTAGTTTGTATGGCCTCCATAATTTTAAATGACAGCACCAAGACTTCTAGGCATGGAATGAACAAGTTGGCTACATTTTGCAACATCTATCTTTTCTATTCTTAAAGATGACTCAAAGAGATGCTCTTAATGTCTCTTCAGAATTCCCTATGTGTTCAATTGTATTCAGATCAGGAGACATATTTATAATAATATATTAACATATTTTACATAAAAGCTCTATTAGTCTTTCTTTAATAGACAACACTGGAAAAAAAATGCTATTAAAACATATAATACTGCAACAACAAAAAAAGTGCACTGTCAGTCTGTTATCAACATCCCATTTTGAAAGTCATGTTAAATTTAATTTAACATGTCAGTATTGATTTGTATTATGCTAGTGCGTAAACTATTAAATTAAAGTAATTTCACCTAAAAGTGACAGTTTCAAGAAAACAAGTACGGTTAATATATTAAACATTAAGTCTGTAAAATAAACTATCACAGTCTTGTGATTGTATTGTCATCTTTCAGGTTGTATCTCAGCTTTAATGCGCTTTTTAAATGAATAAATAAATAAAACAAAGCAGCTGCTTGCCATCGCGACAGCAATAAGATCCAATGGACGGCCGATCGCTTTCACTCCAAAATGGCGGAATTGCGAGGCTGTTGCAATGGAATGTTCGATTGAGTGTCGCCTCTTGGTGATTCTAAGCTTTTTGTAATAACTTTGTAGGAAGACTATACATTAGTTGTTGTTTTTTTAAATCACACAGAAAATACAGTTCTATCTGAGTCTTATGCATAGACCTGAATAAACACAACATATTTATATGACATATCGATACCATGGACGGTGGCCAAAATTACAAAAACACTTGACAGATCTGTAAATATTGATCTTTTTGAATCCAAAACATGATTTCATTTCATAAGGTTGCCGAAAGGTGGAGTCGTACTGTTTTTGTCCACTTTTAACTGTAATATTTATGTCCAACTTTTGCAGCAATGACAGCAGCACATCTACTGGAATAATGTCAGTATATTTCCTCCTGAGAACTTCAACACTAATGTTATCCCATGCCTGAAAATGATTACACATGTAATTTGGCTTTTGCTTTTAATTAAAGGTTGGAGTTTAAACTCTTAAGGAAATCAGCACTCAAGGACCATGTCTGGACACAATGCTTTTGTACGGCAAGGCAAGGCAAGGCAAGTTTATTTATATAGCACATTTCATACACAGTGGCAATTCAAAGTGCTTTACACAAACAGGAATAAAAGAGACAAGTATAAATAAAATAAGAACAAATAATATAAAAACAGATGAAAACGGCGTAAAGATTTCATTAAAGTTTTTCCATATTCCAAAACACCAGTGTATCATATTTCTCTCATTTTACTGTGGGACTTCCCCATTCTGGTGATCACCCACTCTGTGGACTTTTTTGGTACCTATTAATCTATTGGACGTCTCCAACAGATTCGATTTGTCACCTAAAATCGAAAAGTTAAGCTTTACAGCTATAATTACGTGCCCCCCAATTTCAACTTCCTTCTGGAGTCCTTCAACTTCCTTCCTTTGTAGTCATCATTACATTGACTTTAGTTTGATTAACTAATGTTAACAAACTGAACCTTATTGTACAGTATTAAATAGGCCTATAAATGGTCACAGAATTTTTAATCAATATCCCGTGCTTGTGATAGGCCAGATTAACAGGTGAAAAATGTTAAAGTTTGAAAATAAACGGTCTATCAAAGAGATAGTTCACTCGAAAATGAAAATTTGAGTTTCTTCCTTCTGTTCAACACAAACGAAGACATTTAGAAGACCTGTAACCACTGACTTCCAAAGTTTGTTTTTTCTACTATGGATGTCAATGGTATTGAGGTAAAGTTGGTTTTGTGTTCACACATTGGGACTTTCTCCTTATTAATATAATTCCAGAAAAGTATTCTTTGCCAATTCTTAATAGTGAAATCATATTAGCAGCAAATGACTATCAAAGTACAACATTGTTCACAGTCGAATAAATAGTGCTAATGTTGTTTTGAAGTCATATTACATGTTATTTCCGACTGAATATTCAAAGTACCATGGTGAACAATATAGGGAGAACTTTACCTCAGTGTCAATGGTTACAGTTTTCAGCTTTTGTCAAAATATTACCTCAAGTGTAATAACAGAATAAAGAAACGCAAAGGTTTGGAACCACTTGATGGTAAAAGTCAATTTTCAGTTTTGGGTTTAAGTCTTCAAGCATTTGATGTTGCGATGAACACCACTGCTGCAAAACTAAACATTATTTGGGAAATAAAATGCACTGTAAACCTTAAATAATAGATTTGAAACAGTTTTACATTCTATTTATCCATTATTACAATATTTGTCCTTTTTCAAAATTATTGGATAATGTCATTACGTCGCCGTCTTGCCACCAGCCAATCGCTGGTACTGAAATCGTATGTTGTCGAAATCGTATGTTGTCGATTACAGATTTATATGGCCTTTACATTAACGCACAAATCGACAGTTTACTCAACAAGATAAACTTGTTTGACAACCAACCTCTGGCTAATTTGTTTTTTCAAGGTTAAAAGATCCTTCATCTGTCAACTAGGGTGAATTATGCTTGATACGAAGTTTAAACATGCAATGTTCTGCAGGTGTCGATTAACAAAAGAGCACTGTAGGTCACTCTGATTAAAACCAAAGACATACAAAGGGACTTTGTTAAAACTCTTCTCACCTTCTGGCATCAGCCGCTTCAGCCTCAGCAGAGTCCTCATAGTGCTGTCATTCACGCCTTATTACATACGACGAAATATCACCCAACGTTAATTAATGACGAGAGACCACACTACACACGAACACCATAAACAAACCAGCAACATGCTGCTCAAAGTCCTTTATGATTGGCTGAGGTTCCTCTTCTTCATACTTGTATTCTGAAGGATTGAGGACCACTGTTAAATGTGTATACCGCCCTCTGCTATATTGGAGTGCGTAAACTACATTAAATATAGCCTGCGCGTTACATTTATCTGTATTCAGCTAGTCTGTGCATGTTCTATAGACCATTTCAATGTGGTCATGTCTTTGGCCCATGAACACTTCCTGCTTGTTATCAAACTATTTCATAACTGTAACAAGAGGCAATTCAATCATAACCTAATGTTAAAACCACTATCATAACATTATTGACCTATATGTGGCTCTTTTTGGATTCTCAGAAGCTTTAGAAATTAAAAATGTAAAACAGGAAATACATTGGGACCATTGTTTTTGTTTACATCCCTCAAAATGGTCTTATGTTGTAACGGCATATATGACATGAATTTTTAACTACCTCAAAGTTCATTCATTCATTCATTTTCTTTTCGGCTTAGTCCCTTTATTAATCTGGGGTCGCCACAGCGGGATGAACCGCCAATTTATCCAGCATATGTTTTACGCAGCGGATGCCCCTCCAGCTGCAACCCATCACTGGGAAACATTCATACACACACATTCACACACATACACTACGGACAATTTTAGCTTACCCAATTCACCTATACCGCATGTCTTTGGACTTGTGGGGGAAAGCGGAGCACCCGGAGGAAACCTACGCGAACACGGGGAGAACATGCAAACTCCACACAGAAATGCCAACTGACCCAGCCGAGGCTCGAACCAGCGACCTTCTACCTCAAAGTGTCATTTTAATTGCTATTCTATTGTGTATTCTATTGTAATTTACCTTGATGTATCCAAGGTAAATCTCTATTTTGTCCTTTATCTAAACACCTAAGAATTTGAAAAGAAAAAAATAAATAAATAATAATAATAATAAATGAGCCCTATCAAATGTCCACAATGGTTAAAAAAAATATCAGATAAACAGATCAGCTGAGAACATCCCAAAATAGTATTAAAAAGTCACAGCAAAAACAACAGAAATAAATGAAAGTTAAAAAAAAAGTAAATAAATAAGACAGATAAGCTGCATCAATATTTTCTTACTGTGGCAAACAGCATGCACTACATTATACAAATAAAACTGATTTGATTAGTGCTTACACTTCCTGCATCATTCACAATTAGTAAGATTGTGGAAAAAATGATCCGACTCAGTAACTAGAAAATTACTAGAAAAAACTGTGATTTCTAAAAATCTAAAAAACAAAAAATCTAAAATATCCTTATCATGGTAAGAGAAACTGTACATTTTGAATGTAAATATCCAGATTCCATCTTTTATGTATGTATGTCTGCATGTATTTAGTTAGTTAGTTAGTTTTAAAACAGGCTGTGGTGAGGGGGCGGGGCCGAGAGCCGTGGGAACGGGATGAGGCCGGCGCGTAAGTGGATACACCTGTGGCGCACACCGGCCTCGAATCCCATGGCTCTCGGCCCCGCCCCCTCACCACACAGGCCACAGTCCCAAGACCACCAAAGGTTGGTCTTGGGACCATAATTGCTCCCCGCACGACTGGGGATCTGATTTTGGCAGGTCTTAGAATTTGGAAAATAAAACCTCAGATGAACAACAACATACACATATACGGTAGCATTAACAATAACAAATCAGGCATTGCTAATCAAATGTCTTAACTCTTCATCAGCCTAAGTTTTAGCAGTTTGTTGGTCTAGAGCAGGGGTGCCCAAACTTTTACTTATGAAGGGACAAAGCCTAAACCTGATTGAGGGCTGTGGGCCAAAGTTAAACATAACAAACTGTACTACATTAAAGTCGCCATGGGTATTTATTTAATATTATTTAAAACTAAATAGAAAGCATTACTGTAATCGTATTAACTAATGCATTTTTTTAAACGTTTTATAATGAACATTTAGAATAAAAACAAGCAACTGCATTTAGAACACAATGGAGTTTGATCCTGACCACACTAGTCAAGCTGCACATCTTTTTGCATTGATTTGCTAGCCAAAGTCTTGTGCATTGTCCTCTATCCATCGAGTGACAGTATGTGCAATTTAAAAAAATCTGAACATTTAATTGAAACATTTAATTTAGGTTAGTTTTTTTGTAGCTCAACAATAACACAAACAAACAAAAGGTTAAGTTAAATTCGAAAATGATTAAAGGCATTCCCCAACCCCTACCCATTATTTAGCTTATGGGATGGCAGGCCAAATAAAAGGTTATCATTGGCCAACTTTGGCCTGCGGGCCCTAGTTTGGGCATCTCTGGTCTATCAGGTGTGTGGGAACACAATGCCTGTCCGTCCCACAGCTAAACCTTAGCCAAAATTGGGTGCTGTGACAAGACAATGATCCCAAGCACAGCAGCAAATCTACAACATGTTCAGAGCTCATCCTGACTGAAATGCTGGTGGATTTTGCTGAAAATCATGTTGGAGTTGCTCTTCAGTGGATTGGCCTTCAGCAGTGATGGTTGCATTACACTGATCTGAAATAAACTGAACTTCAACCGTGACATTTACACTAAACTGAACTGAATCAGTTTTAATTTACTACACCAGCATTCTACCACTAATCTCCTGCCTGCCTGAATTGAACTTGAAATATTATGCTCTTTATTATCTTTTGACACAAAAATGTAAAAAAAAAAACAAAAAAAAAACTTAAATTGAATTCGGCAGGGGCGACATGGTGGCTCAGTGGTTAGCACTGTCTCCTTACAGCAAGAAGGTCGCTGGTTCCCGGCTGGGTCAGTTGGCATTTCTGTGTGGAGTTTACATGTTCTCCCTGTGTTCGCGTGGGTTTCCTCCGGGTGCTCCGGTTTCCCCCACAGTCCAAAGACATGCGCTATAGGTGAATTGAATAAACTAATATTGGCTATAGTGTACGCACATTTTACATATATGCTGGAATAGCTGGCGGTTCATTCCGCTGTGGTGACCCCTGATAAATAAAGGGACTAATCCAAAGGAAAATTAATGAATGAATGAATTCGGCAGCTGTGGTTGCCAGAAATTGACAGTTAAAAATATTGTAGAATTGTAGCTCAGTGGTTAGCACCATTACCTCACAGCAAGATGGTCGCTGGTTTGAGTCCCAGTTGGGCCAGTTGTCATTTCTGTGTGGAGTTTGCATGTTCTCCCCGTGTTCGCCTGGGTGTCCTCTAGTTTCCCCCACAGTCCAAAGACATGCTCTATAGGTGAATTGGATGATCTAATATTGGCCATAGTGTACGTGTGAATGAGAGAGTGTATAGGTGTTTCCCAGTACTGGATTGCGGCTGGTATCAGCTGATAAAATTAAAAAAAAAAAGAATATATCAGCCAGGCTGTAATTGTTACATCCCTATTCATGTGTCCTTATATCCTTTGATTCCCTTCTTGAATCTGTTTTGCTCTGATTGCCTTGTTTCCTGTCTGTTTTTCTCATGTGACCTCTATTATTTGATATATAGCACTCATGCTTCCATTGTTCTGTGTTCCATTGTCCTGTGACCTATTATTACATACATAGAGAAGAAAATGCCTCATCAGGGAATTGCAAGTGCTACTAGGCAGATAAACAGCAAAGACCATCAATAAAACAGAAGGCAAATCCAGCAGTGGAATTCATTAATACTCCATGCCAATTCCTTCTGCTGGAGCGATGACTATCTGAAAAAAAAGGTTGGTGTTATACAGTCGTAGGTTTATTCAGTGAGGAGGGTACACATTTTTAATTACATTCTCAAGGTTTCCCTGCAGTCACTGATTTTATCTTTACATCTCTTTATCAAAATCTATGTAAATATGTAAACATTTGTAAATGTTTTCCCTATGAAAATTATTCATTATTTAGGCTGTTTGATAAGCCACCTTTCCTAGTGAGTTAACAATGACTATTTTCCTCTCTTAGTTATTTTAAAATTAATCTAGTTTATGTTCAAGTTACTATGTATGTGGGATTCTTAAATGGGAGATGCTAATGGTTTTCTACACGTTGCTATGCAGCGACTCTATGAGCCATATGTTCATATGCTCGTCAGAACAGTATATACAGATTATGAATTTATTCAGCCCCACCCTGAATTATATATATTATGGGAAATAAATGAGCATATAATACCATTTCCTTCGGCTTAGTCCCTTTATTCATCAGGGGCTGCCACGACGGAATGAACCACCAACTTATCCAGCATATGCCATACACACTCATTCATACACTATGGCCAATTTAGTTTACTCAATTCACTTATAGCGCATGTCTTTGGACTGTGGGTGAAACCGGAGCACCTGGAGGAAACCCACACCAACACGGGGAGAACATGCAAACTCGAACTGTAGTTTTGCCGAATGACTGAAAAGTAATCAGTATGGTGAAAACTGTACATTTCTAGACAAACCATCGTTCTGCAATCTTATGCCAAAAATGGAAATAAGGGCAGTTATAATAGCTAAAAATGTGGGAGAGCGTTGCTGTTATGTGATTGTATTGTATTGCAATATGGAGCAATTAAGTGTTAATGTTAAGTCAAAAGTAATTCACAAATACTTGAAAATGAAATGATTTAATGACAATAATTTGCTATGGTTATATCTGAATTAGTTACAAAATAACTGTATAAAATGATAAAACATGAAATGATAAAAAACATATGATATTAATTGTACTCAGCTTAAATGTAATTAAAGTTACCTGAGAGAGAGAGTAAGCAGAGAGTAAGGCCCGAAGAGAGAGCCAGATAGCAGTAGCCAGTAAAGAAAGGCTCCAGAGCAGGAACGAGCAGAACAGGAAAAGAGAGGGAGCAAAGTTCACCACCTATTTTGTATCTTCCATGGCCATGTGACCAAGGTCCAAATACTGAGACATACAAACTGACCAATCATCATGTGACCACATCGTAAAACCCCCAAGGTACACACACATCTTAGCCAGGCCCTGATCTTATCAGCATCTGCCTTTGGAATCTGTATGAACTTTGCAAAAGATATGTTTTGCAATTTAGACAAATGCATATGATAATGTTTGTGTAACTTGATGTATAAGAGCCATGTGAGAAGTGTAAATATTGCAATTATGACAGATCATTAGATTTATGTTAATTTAAAAACGATCGTGTTAAAATGTCAGTAAATAATTATTCATTTTTTTACAAACTTATTGACACATTTGCATAAATAAAAGCAGGTACGATAGTAAGCAGTATCTTCAATCGTTTAAAGATAGACATTTTCATTTTATTACAATAAATTATCAACAAATTAATCTGTCACAATATGAATCCCCAATTAGACAAATAATAAAAACTATAAAATAATTAATTCATTCATTTTCTTTTCAGCTTAGTCCCTTTATTAATCTGGGGTCGACACAGCGGAATGAACCGCTAACTTATCCAGCATATGTTTTACGCAGAGGATGCCCTTCCAGCTGCAACCCATCACTGGGAAACATCCATACACACTCATTCACACACATACACTATGGACAATTTAGCCTACCCAATTCACCTATACCACATGTTTTTGGACTTGTGGGGGAAACCGGAGCACCCGGAGGAAACCCATGCGAACACGGGGAGAACATGCAAACTCCACACAGAAACGCCAACTGACCCAGCCGAAGCTCGAACCAGCGACCTTCTTGCTGTGAGGTGAACGTGCTACCCACTGCGCCACCGTGCAGCCCCTATGAAATAATATTTATGAAAATACTTTTTCAATTCAATTCATCTTTATTTCTATAGCGCTTTTACAATGTAGATTGTGTCAAAGCAGCTTCACATAGAAGATTATAGTGAATTGGAATGATGTCCGTTCAGTTTTTAGAGTTTAAGGTCAGTTCAGTTCAGTGTGGTTTAATTTTCACTGCTGAGAGTCCAAACACTGAAGAGCAAATCCATCGATGCGCAGCTCTACAGGTCCCGAACCATGCAAGCCAGTGGCGACAGCGGCGAGGGACGTACTTCACCAATTTGCGAAAGTGAAGGAAAAAAAAACCTCGAGAGAAACCAGGCTCAGTTGGGCACGACCATTTCTCCTATGGCCAAACGTCTTGTGCAGAGCTGCAGTCTAGGCGCCGGAGGCTGGTGAACGCTGGACGTCAGCGAAGACTCGTTTGTCACTGGGGTCTCACAGGAATCAGTCTCATGCTCTCCACTCCTCCATGACCACCACAGCAGCTCCTCAGGATACGGCCTGGTCTGGGATATGGAAACCTTGGGATCCTCTCTACACAGGTCTTGGATTGCATTAGTGGC
>CAIGQV010001262.1:120108-134397 GCA_903798115.1 Danio jaintianensis
TGGTGAGAACATGATCCTAACTAGAACAGACCCAACCGCAAAAAGTACTGCACCTTTTTGGACTAATCCAGCTGCCATAGTCTGATGCGCTGTGCATTATGGGATGTGGAGGAAAAATATTTGTAGACAGCGCTTTACCAACAATTTTAAACAGAGAAAAAGACATGGAAAAACATAACCTGATGGATCGTTGGTAATATTTCCTGAAGATGACCATGTCGCAGTTTAGCAAAATTAATTCACGCCTCATCCTGAAGTGACTTGCGATGTGCCTTTGCTGTTTGCAATGCATTAAAACATTGTTTTCCAGCCGCAGCCGTGCTTCATTCTCGAAATGTATAGTTTGTCTAAAGTGATGCATACAAACTATATAGTATACTATGACCAAGGACACAATCAGCAAGCGCAGTCGTCCCTCCATAGTAAAAAACAACATGTTAATTCTGACCAACTCAACTGGTTCAGACCAAAGCAATCAGTGTGGTGTGAGAAGAACCCAAAAACGGCAGAAAAATGCTACAATGTATCATTTGTTGCCCTTGATTTGGACCAAATGAGCCGAACCACAGATGTGAAAGCACCTTTAGAGTTGAGACTGAGAGCCGCCAGGCCTTCTTGTCCAATCAGTGTCTGACCTCACAAATGGGCTTCTTGAACAATTGTCAAATATTCTCATGAACGCATGCCTAAACCTTGTGTAAAGAAAAAATCTGCAATGGAGTCTTTCGGCTGTTGCAAATTGCGCATTTGGAGCACAAAATGGCAGAATCTAATTATTGGTTGGTTCATCTCTAGTCTGATTATAATTTGATTATCTGCCAGGATTTTGTTGAGGTGTGTTTTTGTAGCTTGATTTTTGCCTATTTCTGTACAAATTTTTTTTTATAAATCTTATGCTGTGTTCACACCAGACGCGGAAAGCGCGAATAAATCGATAAATAGATGCGTGAACATTTTGAGTTTACTCGCTTCATTCGCGTGTCAAATTCACTTCACAATAGACGCGGATTCGTGTCATGGGCGGGGTTTCTGTCTGCCTGGTGACTCTAGCTTCATTGCTAAATGGCTAACATGGATTTTATTGAGAGAATAGCTTTGTTTATGTGCTTTAGGAAGGCTGATAAACAGCATTGATTTGTTTGGAGCCGTGCCTGAGTCCACTAGATCCATTCAGAGGTTTCTCCAGAAACTGTACCTGGATGATGGAGGCTTTCAGCGGTGCTTCCCAGTTTGATGAACTGTTGTCCGGTGTCGGCAAGAGGATTTCCCCCGGGACACCAACAACAGGCATCATAATCACACCCCTACAAGAGAAAGCTCCTGATTGGTTAACGCGGCACGAATGTCCGCTGAAGTTCAGATTTTCCAACTCGAGGGATTCGCACATGAATTGAGCAAAACGTTCAACTTGTGCCGCTTCTATTCGCGTCTTTGCATTGACTTAACATGTAAATCATTCGCGCTTGACGCTTCTTCCGCGTCTGGTGTGAACACAGCATAAATTGAAAAATGTGGAGGATGACTTGGAGTGTTCAGCATAAATTGAATGTTATTCAGTTTTAATGTTTATGTATTTTATGTTGCAAGAATAAGTGAGTTGGTTCCAAACGTTTGTCTAAAAGTGCAAAAGTAAAAATATTAAACAAATTTGGAAAAACCTTGAAAGGGAATGTTGTTTGTATTCATTATGTAATTTATATTTTTTACTTGGGTTTGTATTTTCAGGTCGTTTTGATGATTCTGTGATTGAAAAGAGAAGGCAGTGCTCAGAGGATTTGTTGCAGTTCAGTGCTAATATTCCTGCTTTGTATGGCAGCCCATACATTCAGGATTTCTTTAAGGTATGTATGTATGTATGTATTTATTTATGTAAAGGCGGCCTGTTATGCTTGATTTACATTGTCAGCTTCCTTTAATACATAATTTGGCTTGAAAAATATCTGCAAAAGTGTAAAATTTAGCACCTGGCTTGCTAGTGTCATTAAAGGTGCCATATACTGCATTGGTTTAAATTAAGTTAAATTGTCCTCTGATATCTACATAGTAGGTTTATGGCTTCGGTAAGTTCAAAAAATCTCCTGAAATGGTTTTACATGCTCAATAATTACTCCACAAAATACCCCTCGAATCAGAAGGTCCATAATTGGCTATATATGGATTGTGTCATGAATATTAATGAGCTCTGCTCTGTGCAGTTCTCTCTCTCTCTCTCTCTCTCTCTCTCTCTCTCTCACACACACACACACACACACACACACACTGCATAATGTACGCATGATGTACGCTGAACAAAGACAAAATCAGAGTAATGTTAACCTATTTTGCTCTCGAGATGTGGATAAAGGCTGAATCATAATTAAACTTGACAAAAGAGACTGATAGAGATGTCTTTGTCTTTCTTTTCTTCATTTCTTTTATAACCTGTTTTTATCTGTTTTTTAACCTGTTTTTATATTATTATTATTATTTTTTTTTTATACTTGTCTCTTTTTATTCCTGTTTATGTAAAGCACTTTAAATTACCACTGTGTATGAAATGTGCTATATAAATAAACTTGCCTTGCCTTGCCTTGATAGAGATGTATCGCGTTGTATTTTAAGCTATAATGTCAAAGAAAACACAGCCATGACTTAATATCATCTGCATGAACAGATGGCATTTGAGCTGAGTGATTTGACACGATTCAGCAGTCTACATGTGTTTGTTGAAACATATGCTTCAAATTTCACAATAAACATGATCAATTAACAAAAGATACAATTAAACATACATTATGACTCTTAGAAGTGGAGCTGAATAAATGTATAATCTGTAAATCTTGCATCCTGAGGTGGGTTTGAACATCATCTGGTGCAGTCGTTGCCCAGTAACGCACAGTAAACAATCTGTGGTTGCGTTTTCAAAATAAAAGTCCCAAATACTTAGTAAGTTAAATATAAGCTTTAAAATAACTAAAAGAGGGAAACTATCATTGGTTTCTCACTAGAAAACTTCTTATCAGACGCAGCCTGAGGCATGCATATTAATGATCTCAGAGCTGCATATTAGTCTTAGTTCTCTTGATAACGTGTCTGCTCATCAGGTCCAGATGAACGACCTAAAGTAGGCATACATGCAAATGATGAGGGCATGGCCCGTGAGTCTCGTCACAGTTGGCTTTGTCTTCTGATTGGCCCATTGTCCACTGGGGAAGAAAATAATTCAACAAAATGTCAAAAACTCATCAAAAAATGTCCCATTGTTTCCTGAATACAGGTCATCCTCCACGCCAAATTTGAGCTTTGATCACAATGCATGTGCAGGGTTCCTGGGGTCATGGAATTTTTAGAATGTCATGGAATTTTAACGGGTCTATTCCAGACATTGAAAGTCAGGGAATTGTACATATTTTTTTGTCCAGCTCATGGAATATCAGGGACTTTTGTTTGTTGTTTTAATTTTTACTTTCCATTTCATCACATTGTACGTTTTTTTTTTTTCCTGTGATGTTTTTTTTCGCAATGTTTCTTGTCTTTTACCTCTTCTTATGGTTGGGTGATTTTTTTTCAATGTCAATTTTTTCTTTCTTGCTTGTCAACTGGCTGTCAATTAAGTTAAATGTAGACACCAGGCCCCACTGGTCATACAGGTCATCAGAATAAAACGCGGTATATAGCTATAATGTTAGCTTAGGTAGTTATTGACTTTTTTTTTTTTTACAGTGCCTGTATTAGATAGCATAAATGGTCACTGAGAGAAATGAAAATGTAGCTACTTTGGTTGCGAGCCTTATTTCTGTTTTTTTAGTTTTGAAACCTCTGCAACCGGTATTTAGTCATATATTGAATCTCTTTAGATTTGTGTAAACGAATCAGTATTTAATGTTTGTAATAAGGTTATAGGCTAACTGAAAAGACTGGCCAGGACCTTGACTTAAATAACACAATTCTATCTAACTTCCAGTCCAGCTTTGTTTAAAGCTTTAGCACTGTGTTGCGAAACAGAAGCCACGACTTGAGATAAAGGACACATTTTCCTCTTTGTCTGCCTAGTGTTCAGTTTAGGTAATGGAAATTCAGCTTTTTAGTCAGTGAAAGTCAGGAAATTTGTTCTCAAGTCGGGACGTCTCCCCACCACCCCCTGCAGTTGCCCTTGATGGGGTACCATGCCCCAATTCTTGTCCCTCCTCCGTAGCCATATCCAGTAACTTGCCTTCTCTGCCTCCTCTGCCAGCTCTTTAATAGCTCTCCCCAGACTTGATAGCGCGGAGAAGATGAATTACTGACTTCCCAACAAATCCCCTGCACCCGACATCTACGGGATGGACTGTCGCCGGACTGTCGATGGACTCTGCGTTCTGCTGCTAAGTTAGAGTATTTGTGCTGCTTAAACTCATGCGCCGCTGCCATTCCCTCCTCCCACGGCACATTCAGCTCAATCACAAGAACCTTCTTAGCCGCTGCTGACCAAATCACTGCATCTGGTCTTAGTGTTGTTTGCGTGATCTCAGTTGGAAAGATGAGTTGTGAGTCTAAGTCAACGTGTATCTCCCACCCCTTTCCAGGTGCGAGCAGGCACTTTGTTCTCTCTGTACCTGTCAGTCTCTGTATCTGCCAACTTTCTTAGCACCTGGTTGTGCCGTCATCTGAATTTAAACTTGGCATAGTGTGTCTGTCTCCCAAACTGTTCTAAGAGGTCTGTTCCAGAGTCGATGAATCTCTGAAGTAATGAGTTCTTTCTAAATTAAGCTACTTGAGTCTTCTGGTCAAATGTAGTAATAATAAGACAACAATTCATTCTGAAAGTTCACTGCTTTCACTGCTGTTACATCTGTTGAGTTGATCTGTCTTACAGATGCCATTGGTTTGTCTCTATGGCATTGGTTTGTTACATCCCTTTACCATAATCAGATTACTCGTTTAAAGACCAATTCATTCTCCTGAAATTGGGATTGGGAAAACTAGGTAGCTGTTGGAAGTGGTGTTAGTGAGGCCAGCAGGGGGCACTTAACCTGCGGTTTGTGTGAGTCCTATTGCCCCAGTAAAGTGAAGGGGACACTTTAGGAGACGATCCTGGCGCTTGCTGGACTTTCTTGGACGCCCTGAAGCCTCCTTAACAAGAATTGAACCTCTTTCCTTGAAGTTCTTGATGATCTTATAAATTGTTGATTTAGGTGCAATCTTAGTAGCCACAATATCCTTACCTGTGAAGCCATTTTTATGCAACGCAATGATGGCTGCACGCGTTTCTTTGCTGGTCACCATGGTTAACAATGGAAGACAATGATTTCAAGCATCACCCTCCTTTTAACATGTCAAGTCTGCCATTCTAACCCAATCAGCCTGACATAATGATCTCCAGCCTTGTGCTCGTCAACATTCTCACCTGAGTTAACAAGACGATTACTGAAATGATCTCAGCAGGTCCTTTAATGACAGCAATGAAATGCAGTGGATTTTCAAGATTAAGTTAATTTTCATGGCAAAGAAGGACTATGCAATTCATCTGATCACTCTTCATAACATTCTGGAGTATATGCAAATTGCTGTTATAAAAACTTAAGCAGCAACTTTTCCAATTAAAATTACAAATATAAAAATGAAATTTTTAAAGTCTAAAGTTCAAGCTTGCGAGTCAGGCAATCGAGTCAAAAGTAGAAGCACAAGCTGATTATGCAGTCCCACATATAGAAATCTACTTTTCGCCAATATATGCAGATCACAAATTTATTTAAAATACTTTAAAATAAAATAAAGTTCAGGTTTAAATTTCAAAGATTTACAAATATATGTCATATACACACATACAGTACACTACCTGACAAAAGTCTTGTCATCGATTCCAGTTGTAAGAGCAACACATAATAACTTGACTTCTAGTTGATAATTTGGAAAAGTGACAAAAGGTAGATTTTTTCCCCCCCGATGAGTCATCTGTTGAACTGCATCCCAATCATCACAAATGCTGCAGAAGACCTACTGGAACCTGCATGGACCCAAGATTCTCACAGAAATCAGTCAAGTTTGGTGGAGGAAAAATCATGGTTTGGGGTTACATTCAGTATGGGGGCGTGCGAGATCTGCAGAGTGGATGGCCACATCAACAGCCTGAGGTATCAAGACATTTGTGCTGCCCATTACATTACAAACCACAGGAGAGGGCAAATTCTTCAGCAGGATAGCGCTCCTTCTCATACTTCAGCCTCCACATCAAAGTTCCTGAAAGCAAAGAAGGTCAAGGTGCTGTAGGATTGGCCAGCCCAGTCACCAGACATGAACATTATTGAGCATGTCTGGGGTAAGATGGAGGCATTGAAGATGAATGCAAAGAATCTTGATGAACTGTGGGAGTCCTGCAAGAACGCATTCTTTGCCATTCCAGATGACTTTATTAATAAGTTATTTGAGTCATTGCAGAGATTTATGGACGCAGTCATCCAAGGTCATGGGAATCACACACAATATTAATTCTTTTTCCACTGCACCATAACTTTATATTCTATACTGTACATTATTTCTGTTAAGTGACAAGACTTTTGTCTAAGCAAAGTCAGACCTTACTGTCCTAACTAAATAATTGAAAATCAAGGCATGATCATATTTTATTTTGGTAAAATAAGCGTAATCTAGAGGCCTTTACCTTTCACATAAGCCACTTCTGATACCAAATGATCAACTAAAAGTCAAGTTATTATTTGTTGTTCCTAAAACTTGCATAAGCGACAAGACTTTTGTCAGGTAGTGTATATAACTCCTTTTATGGAAAAGAATAAAAAAACAAAAAATTAAAAATATACATATTTAACAAACTGAAGGTGCTTTAAAACTGCACATCTTCACTGTAAAATGAAACCTGATTTGTTTCCTATTAAAGCTATAAAAGTCCTTCAGTCAAAAGCATTGAGGGATTTTGTCCTTGTCTTTTGTTAACAGGAACATACTGTAGCACACTGTCACTTTACGAGGAGCACTTTTTGTTACATAACATGTGAGGGTTCATGTGAATGATCACTATGTGCCACGTTTTGACACATTTTTCATATATTTAAGCATTTGTGCACAGCATAAGCTAAAAGATGACTTTACACGTGTGTTCTGCTTGTTTGAGCACAGAGAACAGCATGCGCTCTCTTTCACATTTTCAAAAACATGATTAAATTGAGTACACTTCGATGAATGAAGCACGTCCCATGCTGCAAGAATCGCGTTACTTGATTTGGCTGATTTCACTGAGCTTTGCGTAGGAACGAATGCAGTCTGCTTGGAAAGGGGATGGCATATGATGCAATAGTCAGTTTATCTCGATTAATGTTTTTTCATAATTGTTTGAGGCCAAAATCGAAATAGAATTTTAATTAATTGTACCCATCATTTACAATTTCACCCATTTTTGTAATACAAATACCCAAGAACAAGTTCAAAATACTATGTGAAACTGCATTCAAACTCGAAACTCGATTCAAAATGCGGCCAATAATAATGGGAAAGTGGTCAGCCATACATTCGTGACCAAAAGTTTTGAGAATTACATAAATATTGAAAATTGGAAAAGTTGCTGCTTACGTTTTTATAATAGCAATTTGCATATACTCCAGAATGTTATGAAGAGTGATCAGATGAATTGCATAGTCCTTCTTTTCCATGAAAATTAACTTAATCCTGAAAAAACTTTCCACTGCATTTCATTGCTGTCATTAAAGGACCTGCTGAGATCATTTCAGTAATCGTCTTGTTAACTGAGAATGTTGACGAGCACAAGGCTGGAGATCATTATGTCAGGCTGATTGGGTTAGAATGGCAGACTTGACATGTTTAAAGGAGGGTGATGCTTGAAATCATTGTTCTTCCATTGTTAACCATGGTGACCTGCAAAGAAACGCGTGCAGCCATCATTGCGTTGCATAAAAATGACTTCACAGACAAGGATATTGTGTCTACTAAGATTGCACCTAAATCAACAATTTATAGGATCATCAAGAACTTCAAGGAAAGAGGTTCAATTCTTGTTAAGAAGGCTTCAGGGCGTCCAAGAAAGTCCAGCAAGCGCCAGGATCGTCTCCTAAAGAGGATTCAGCTGCGGGATTGGAGTGCCACCAGTACAGAGCTTGCTCAGGAATGGCAGCAGGGAGGTGTGAGCGCATCTGCACGCACAGTGAGGCGAAGACTTTTGGAAGATGGCCTGGTATCAAGAAGGGCAGCAAAGAAGCCACTTCTCTCCAAAAAAAACATCAGGGACAGATTGATCTTCTGCAAAAAGTATGGCGAATGGACTGCTGAGGACTGGGGCAAAGTCATATTCTCAGATGAAGCCCCTTTCCGATTGTTTGAGGCATTTGGAAAAGGCTTGTCCGGAGAAGAAAAGGTGAGCGCTACCATCAGTCCTGTGTCATGCCAACAGTAAAGCATCCTGAGACCATTCATGTTGTGGGGTTGCTTCTCATCCAAGGGAGTGGGCTCACTCACAATTTTGCCCAAAAACACAGCCATGAGTAAAGAATGGTACCAAAACACCCTCCAACAGCAACTTCTTCCAACAACAGTTTGGTGAAGAACAATGCATTTTCCAGCACGATGGAGCACCATGCCATAAGGCAAAAGTGATATCTAAGTGGCTCGGGGACCAAAACGTTGAAATTTTGGGTCCATGGCCTGGTAACTCCCCAAAACTTAATCCCATTGAGAACTTGTGGTCAATCCTCAAGAGGCGGGTGGACAAACAAAAACCCACTAATTCTGACAAACTGCAAGAAGTGATTATGAAAGAATGGGTTACTATCAGTCAGGATTTGGCCCAGAAGTTGATTGAGAGCATGCCCAGTCGAATTGCAGAGGTCCTGAAAAAGAAGGGCCAACACTGCAAATACTGACTAATTTACTTTGGGATATCTTTTTAAGATCGAGTAACCACAGCTTTGAAAATGAAAATTTACTCACTATTAATTAACATGGTAGCATGGTGTGTTTTTGTTTGAAATAGGGAGGAGAGGTGCAAGACAGCTCTGAGCTAATTGGCCCAGCTGAACCCTTTTCTGATTTTCTTGCTGACAGTCTGTTAGAAAGCAGTTCTGAAGGTAAGTCTCTACACAGTTTATTGCTCGCAGGTTTATGGTATTACTCCCCACAACTGTTCATGTAATTTGTAAAACAGTTCATGAGTTTTTGTGACAGTTCATCTTGCTGTTTTACGACTCTCTCTCTTTTTTGTGGTATTTTTCTTTTTGTAGTTTCAGCAGATATCAGTGTTGTGGTAGATGATTTGATAGTGACCAACCCATGTGAACATGAACGTAAGTGAGAGATACCTGGATGTGTAAAAAATGCTTGTCATGATATTAAAATGTTTGTAGTTAGCGGTGTTGTAGCTTTCTAGACTGCTATTTGTCAAGAGTTGCTGTTTTGTCTCAGTGAAATAGAATTTTTTTTTTATTTCAAGACCACAACTGAAGGGATATCACTAACTGCGTTCATACCGTGGCTGGCGAGAGCGTCAGAATTCACAGTCGGCACTCTGACGGTCCAATATATTTACATGTTTTCTAACCAAAAAAAACCCCAATTAAAAGCCGTTTGTGTAGCGAGGCTTTTGTGTTCATGTTTAAATGCTAGTCTAATTTCAACATGCTGTTTATAGAAGCTGTTTCATAGCCTTGGTCTTCGCATTAACGTGCATTTGTGCACATCCTGCATTACAAACTGGGAAATCTGCAATAGCAATAATGCTCTCAAGTAGGGATGCAACGATTATAAATTTTGGTTGTACGCTTATAGTCTTAGGAATAATCACGGTTATCACGATTATTATGCATTCATTAATTTTAAAACACTACTAGTTTATAAAATCACATGAAAACTCCTTATATTTTAAAGTATTATTTATTGCTGCTCAGTAAACAATTAATACAGCACAAAGTAATAATAAAAAAACAAACAATAGTCCATTTCTCTTTGGACTTAAAAATAAGTGAAAAAAAATGTTTTTACACTCAACATAAATGACAGAACAATTAATAAATAAAAAAGAATAAATCAAAAAATGGATTTGTCTAATGTAAATCTACATATTAGCTAAGTATTTCCGTTTTAAAGAGAACAAATGTAGTCAAAGGCTGCTGAACCTCTGTCTGAAAGGCACATATTACAAAATTACATAAGGCTATATTACAAAATTGTTTGGTATTTTTCATTTTGTGTTTTTTTTTTTCTCTTCGGAGTAGAAATGTGTATATTCCATACAAAGCTTGAAGCTGATCGGTCCAGTTATTGTCACTTGACTTGCGGTGGGCTCAAAATTCTTTCCACTAGGTGCGCCTAGAAAGCGTGAGCCAGTCGTTCCCAGTATGCATGCGTAAGCCGCGTTCCTCCATTGGAAATTACGAACTTGTGCGCGCAAACGACATAATATGTGAATGGCTCTTAGTTAATCTGTCTTTCGGATGAGACGTTAAACCGAGGTCCTGACTCTCTGTGGTCATTAAAAATCCTTTCTCGTAACGGGGTGCAACCCCGGTGTCCTGGCCAAATTCCCTCCATCGGCCCTTACTGATCAAGGCCTCCTAATCATCCCCATCCACCGAATTGGCTCTATCACTGTCTCTCTACTCCATCAATAGCTGGTGTGTGGTGAGCGCACTGGCGCCGTTGTCCTGTGTCTGCCGTCGCATCATCCAAGTGGATGCTGCACACTGGTGGTGGTGTGGAGAGACGCCCCTCATGATTGTGAAATCGGTTAATTGTTGCATCCCTATTCTCAAGCAGTGAACTAGTACGAACCACGTCATGGCACGTTTTTTAGGTTTTTATGTTCAACAGTTCCTGTTGAGTTTTTTGCTGGGGTTTTGTTTTTCTGAACTCGACCTTAATGTACAAGTAGCTAAAACTCGCTCATTCAGAGGCGGAAACCAACGGACGTGCAACAACTTTAATCATAAGGTAAACACAAAACAAAAGTTTCCATCTGGAGCTCCTTCACGGGACTCGACACTTGTAAACAATCGCTCTATCGGGCTCGCGGCTCTCAGCTCCGCCCACACTCGTCACCGCTACCAAGCCGACCAATCAGAGAGCTAGCGCTACTCGTCGTTGCGATGTGTAGTTAAATTTTTTAAGAGGTGTGTGTGGGCGTTAGCCACGCGACTGCGTCAGGCCATATGTGTGTGCTTGAGGTATAAATCAGCCTTAAGGCTTCTAGACAAGAGTTTTGTACTCCAAGCACTCTGATGGATGTTTTTAAAAATGTATCCCCAGGAAGAATTTCTAAAGTTCTATATCAAAAATTGAACAGAAAAGTCTTATCTAATCTTTTTATTTTATGTCATTTTCAATTCATTTATTTATTTGGTATCGTCTCTTATTGAAATATGAAGATTTATTGAAGTTTTTGTGTAATATGCTTTTATCTAGATTGAGCTTACCATGAAATTGGCTGATGTGGCAATAAATAAACAAACAAACAAACAAACAAACAAACAAACAAACAGTGTGTCATCTACCTCCATTGCACCATTTAGATCCAATGGGTGTTGTATGTCTGGCTGATCACATGAATGAGGCATAGGGAGGATTTGTATTACATACACTAAACGTTGACATTTATGCACTCTTATCCATATGACCACTGTTTATTAGAAGCTGTTTGATGCTATACTGTTCGTTTTGTAAAATGGTGTTGTTTTAATGCCAGGTGGCAGCTCTGACAGCGAGCTGAACTCTTTTGAGGTTGATGGAGACTCTCTGGTTGCTGTGGATGATGGAATGGCATCAGGCAGCATCAAGCACTCCAGTCATAGCAGCGGGACACTGAGCTTTGCCTCTGGTCTTAAGAACTGCACAGGAAAACTAGACTACCTGGAAAAGGCCAGTGAGCAGATCTCCCTAGCTGTCCAGAAAGAGGTGGAGCAGGACTTTGCGGTGGCCTTTTCCTACTATCGTAGAGGTGTGGATCTTTTGCTGCAGGGTGTACAAGGTATGTTGTTTAATGCGTTCCTGTGTATTTCAATGTGCAGATCTGTGGTGGTGTCCTGTTGGTTGCATAACTTGAGTTTATTGCACATTTTATGCTTTAAAGTGGCGTTCTAGAACATAATGTGAATTTAAATGTTGTTTCCATTGTGGTGTTTGAGGGATGAGCAGGAAATGGTTTAACACACCAAGGTTTCTCCCAAAAATGTTACACTCCCTGTGTTTATTTCCTCCCCCAATCTGAAACGTATTATTAATTTGTACATGTATACGAAAAACGGCAAGTAGAATGGTACAACAGTACACCAGGCACGGTAAAATTGTATCAACTTGATGACGAATTGGTCACTCTAGGTTGACTCATTTGTGTCTTTCACAACGCACCACCAACACGTAACCACTGTCAAGCCTCCATCAACATTAAACATATTTTGTTAGAATGTGAAATTTTAAACCCTACTAGACAAAGATTGTATACTCTGACTACTTGGATGGATGCTTTTAAAATGTTTCTTCGGCATTTTAAAGTTTCCTTTGTCATATGTCAAAGTGAAAAATCACATTTAATGTTTTTAATGTAAAAATTTAAGTGTTTTTAGTGTTGTCTCATTGACTTAGGAAGTTGTTAGTAGGGACCGAGCACCAACGTAGGCCCTATTGGAATTGCTCAGTTTCTTCTTCTTCTTCTCTAGAATGAATCGCATTTTTGAGGGTCTAAACATGCTCGAAAATTCACAAAAATTTGTACACACACCAGAAGTGGCGAAAATTTTCGTTTGTTATAGGTTTCAGAAGTAGGTGTGGCAAAATGGCTTGACAGCGCCACCTATGCAATTTTGACAGAGTAGCCCCCGAGCTACGTTTCACGCCCATGTACAAAAATTGGCCAGAACATGCCAATACCTACAAAAAAGTATCTTGGAGCAAAATCCAGGAAAAAACAGGAAGTTGGATATTTTTTACTTTTTCTGCCGAAAAAGTGCAGTTTTTGCAAATTCCAGCTGTTGTATTTTAACGAACTCCTCCTAGGGATTTTTATCAGATCATCACCAAAATTGGGTACTGTCATCTAAAGCAGTGGTCCCCAATTTTTTTTATCACCGCAGACCGGTCAACTCTTGACAATTTTACCGCAGGTGGTTACCGGGGGTGGCGTTGATTCGTAGGTTGCTAGGCGACCATCAACCTTTTTCTCAGAGGATGACAAGCTGACAAAACATTGCTGTCACTTTGATACAAGTTTTATTTATGGAGAAAATGACAAAGCACTGCAGTGTTTGGGTGTTCTGTGTTTTTCTGAGATAAGTAGTCTACCGAAGTGTGTATATTCCATACAAGCTGAAGCTGATCGGCGGTAAGCTCGTGGCATCTGGAAGGGGCGAACGTGTCACGCCGCTTGCGCGCGCAAGCCGTACACCTTCATTGGAAATAACGAACTTGCGCAAACTCTAGAAAACACTTGATATGCGAACGGCACCTAAAAGGCCGCAGTCATTTTCAATCTCCAGCATTTGATATTCTTGCACAGACATGGTGGATTCACCTGATTTGTTGACAAATGGGTTGGGATCTATTCCTTGGCATTGTCCTTCACTGGGTCTTTTCCCCTTAGCAAAGAAACTTTCCAAAGATGCCTGTTTCTTACTCATTTGGCTGCTTGTAAGTTTAATTTGGGCACTCAAGTGACTGAGATGTAAGCAAGAGAATGCGGTCATTTTTCAGACTCAGAGAATAAATAAAAGGTAAATAATTAATAATTTCTTGTGTGGCCCGGTACCTATTGATCTATCGACCGGTACCGGTCTGCGGCCCGGTGGTTGAGGATCACTGATCTAAAGGCCTTGGCGATGTGAGATTGCAAAGATCTATAGTTTTCGTCGAAGGGGTGTCCGGGGCGGACTGAAAATTCACGTTTGATGAGATTCCTCTCCTAAAGACATCTACGTGCCAATACACAGTTACAGTCATAGCACCACCTGCTAACAGAAGGAAGTATTGCATAAATCTGTGATTTATTTTATTTTATTTTTTATGTTTTTATATTTATCAGCTTAAATTGTTATTGTCCATTGTTCTCTGTCATCCTAAAGCCACCGGGCGGCGGTGAGCCCCCCGGGTGCGAGGTCCCTTCCATCGTTGCATGCAGCTGCATGCATTTTGTAATAGTTTTTTTTTTTATATTGATCTTGCCATGAAATGGACATAAGTTGCTGATGTGGCAATAAACAAACAAACAAACAAACAATCAATCAAGCTGTTGAAGTCAATATGTTGCAACAGTACTTGTGTCTGTTGTAGAGATTATAGGTAATCAGAATCAGAATCAGAAAGAGCTTTATTGCCAGGTATGTT